>PVKP010029250.1:0-29190 GCA_004027715.1 Plecturocebus donacophilus
AAAAAAAAAAAAAAAAAAGCAGAGCTTGGCCAGGTGTGGTGGCTCATGCCTGTAATCCCAGCACTTCGGGAGGCCCAGGTGGGTGGATCACCTAAGGTCAGGAGCTCCAGATCAGCCTAGCCAACATGGTGAAACCCCGACTCTACTACAAATGCAAAAATTCACTGGGTATGGTGGTATGCGCCTGTAATCCCAGCTACTCGGAAGGCTGAGGCACAAGAATTGCTTAAAGCTGGGAGGCGGAGGTTGCAGTGAGCCAAGACTGCACCATTGCACTCCAGCCTGGGTGGCAGAGTAAGACTTTGTCTCAATAAATAAATAAAAGCAGAGCTTATTCTGCTGGCCAAGAAGGGGAGTCAGAGAGATGGGCTGCACGAAAAGGATTCAGCACACCTTGTTGGTGTGAAGGTGGAGGGAGCCGTGTGGACAGGACCTGGAGTGGCCTCTGGGAGCTGAAAGTGACAACCAGCCAGCAGCCAGCAAGGAAATGGGGACTTCAGTCCTACAACTTCTAATACCACACATGAGCTTAGAAGTGGATTATTTTCCAGAGCCTCCAGATGGGAACTCTGGAGCCCCACACCTTGAGTTCAGCCTCATGGATATTCACAGCCATGCCATACCTCCAAGTCACAGAACTGGGACATCATACATTGGCATGTGTCTTTTTGTTGATGTCGTTGCTGTTTTTATTTTGTCCTCTAATATTTTTCACTGTGGTAAAATATACCTAACTAAAATTTAACATCTTTACCAATTTTAAATACACTATTCACTAGTGTTCAATGTCTTCACCCTCTGTGCAGACGTCACCACCATCTGCCCCCAAAGCACTTTTCATCTTACAAAATAGAAACCCTGTACCCATTCGACAACTCTTCGTGCCTCCCTTTCCTTGGTCCCTGGCAACCACCATGCTACTTTCTGTGTCTATGAATTTGTAGATATTGTTTTAAACCAGAAAGTGTATGGTAAGTTGTACAGCAATAGAAAAGTAATTTGTTAGGCATCTATTGTGTACTGATAAAGCCTCTAACTCACAGGAGCCTCACCAAAAATACCTATGTGATAGAATTCATGAAGACAATAACTGCAGCTTACAGCATGTGAGGTACCATGCCACCTGTTCATATGTATTTTCTCATTTAAATCTATTTTTTGAAGTGAAAGTTGTGATTATCCCATTTTTAAAATGATAAGACACTCAAGGAGATTAAGCATGGTGGCTCGCGCCTATGATCCCAGCACTTTGGGAGGCTGAGGCAGCTGGATCACTTGAGGTCAGGAGTTCAAGCCCAGCCTGGCCAACATGGTGAAACCCCATCTCTACTAAAAATATAAAAATTAGCCAGGACGATAGCGGGCACCTGTAATCCTAACTTCTCAGGAGGCTGAAGCAAGAGAATCCCTTGAACCCAGCGGAAGTTGCAGTGAGCCAAGTTGCAGCGGCACCGCACTCCAGCCTGGGCGACAGAGCGAGAGTCCATCTAAAATAATAACAACAACAACAACAACAACTTGCCCAAGGTCACCCAGCTAATACATGGTAAAACTATGTTCTTAACCACTGTTTCGCTCAATTGGATCGTACTTGCAGAGATCAAGAGAACAGGGCTGCGTGGATGCATAACGTGGCGTTTGCGGACACAGTCAGGGCTAGAGGAGACCCCGGCGCTCATCTCCAGAACTGCGCAGTCTCAGTGAGAATGCCAGGAGGGCGTTGCACGGTGAAGTCAGGGTCAGATGCTGAAACTGGGCCCTGTAGCTTCAAACTGAGGAAGAAGGAAGCAGGGATCCTGAGGGGTAGGACGGATCAGGGCCCCTCCCCCCACCCCCACAGTCTCCTTCTTTAATCAGAGTAACTCCTCATTTAAGTATTCTATATGTTAAAGTTCATTTCATAAAATGTCATTTTTAAGAGGTTCCACTGCTAAAAAGTCTGAAAATCGCTCTACTCCAAGCCCTTTTACTGTACAAGTGGTGTACCTACTATAAAGGCTCAGAGAGGTGAAGTCCCTTGCCTAGAGTTGAACAGCTTTTTGTGATCAAGCCAAATCTAGATCATAGGAGGTCTTCTCTCACATCTCCCTTTGGGTGATGAGGCATATCTTATATAGCTGACTA
This sequence comes from Plecturocebus donacophilus, assembly GCA_004027715.1. NCBI lineage: Eukaryota > Metazoa > Chordata > Mammalia > Primates > Pitheciidae > Plecturocebus > Plecturocebus donacophilus. The sequence continues at coordinate 2,125 of PVKP010029250.1, forward strand.
AGACCCTAAATTCCATGGGCCTCTGCTGTTAGGCTTGAGGTGGCTCTGAAGCCAAAACTGACAGACAAAACAAGATCCCACACAGAGACCGAGCGCTGGGCTGGAAGTCAGCACATGGGTGGGTACCAGTCTCGCCTCCCGGTTGCATGACGTAAGCCACCTTTCTCCCTTGGTCCTCAGTTTCTCCATCTATGAGGGTGCAGACTGGGTATCTCCATGTTTTGCCAACATGGATGTGTGAGCCTGTGGTTTTGCGACCACAGAGAAGCTGGCAAGGAAGAAACTCAGCCCGACAGCAGTGACTCAGCACTTCTTCCAGCTCTCTTCCCTGGCAACCCACCCCCACCAAAAAATGATGAGACACATTAAAATACAAAGCAGCTTCAGACAGGAAAAGTGGAGCGGAGGTGCAGAGACCGTGAGGCAGGATGTGTCAGCACCAGAGGAAGTAATTTAATAAGGGCCCGCTTGGAAATTATATCACCCCAAATAATATAATAAACCCTAATTTACTCACATTTATCTCCCAGAGTTTTTTTTGGGGACGCATAATCTTGCCTGCTCTACAGTGATGGATTAGTGCAATGGAAACTCCACTGGGAAATAAAAAAAATACATCTTGTAGTTTTTGACGCGTTATTATTCAGTGTTATCTCGTATGCCTCATTCCAGGCCCATTACTCATGTTCACTTTTTTCTTCCTGCTTTTTTTCCCCCTCCCCTCCTTAAAAAATCAGGGCCAGAGACAGGCTGCCAGCACATGACGTTTCTCTGCAGTTCACCTGCACACAGCCCAGTGTTAGGGTGTCAGGGATTGTGGCAGGGGTGGTGGGAGAGAGGTGGTCCTTCAGGAAGACTATGCAGAATTCAGACATTGCTGATGGTCTGTGGTGCGGGGCTGTCTCCATTCTGCCCCATTTTCAGATTGCAATCCTAGATCTGAGCCCACTGTTCTCCTGGGGCCCAGCTGGCCCCTGGAGTCTGAGGGGACACCAGAGTCCACTAATCTCCAGCTGACCACCAGGGCTGGCCTCAGCATCATTAAGTCTGAGCTCTGCTAAGGGACTTGAGATAGGAAAGTATCTCAAGCAAGAGGGGTGGAAAATAAGGGAGTATCTCTTGGCACCCAAGAGTAGGGAGTACAGCCAGGCCATACAAGGGAGTGGAGAGCTGGGATTCAAGGCTGCTTTCTGTGTCTTTCTGGGCCTTCACATTCTCTCTCTCTGTCTCTTTCCGTCCACCCCTCCCCTATTCCCTACCCCCTCTTTTTGTTCCTGTGTGCATCGATCTCAGATATGTTCCTTTTGCTACATCCTCTCCAAAGTCTACCATCCAACTGACAGTGTTCCAACTCCCTATTTCCTGGAAAGAGCCTCTGAGTGGCCAGCTCCATTCCTGATCCAGAGACCTACAGAAATAGAGTGAGGGGAGGGGAAGGGAGAATTTGAAATCACATGGGATTTTCATGGTAGTTAGACCCCAGGCATCAGTTGCCAGTTGTCCAAGAACAGGGGATAGGCCAGGCACTCTAAGAGGTGACTCTGCTGTGACTTAAGCTTCTAAGGCTCAGCTTCCTTATCTATAAGGGTTCAGTGGCTCATGCCTATAATCCCAACACTTTGGGAGGTGGAGGTCGGTGGATCACTTGAGGTCAAGAGTTTGAAACCAGCCTGGCCAACATGGTGAAACCCCATCTCTACTAAAAATACAAAAATTAGCTGGATGTAGTGGCAGGCACCTGTAATCCCAGCTACTAGGGAGGCTGAGGCAGGAAAATTGCTTGAACCTGGGAGATAGAGGTTGTAGTGAGCCAAGATCGTACCACTGCACTCCAGCCTGGGTGACAGAGAGAGCCTGTCTTTAAAAAAGGAGGAGGGGGGGAGATGTTTACAGAAAGAATAACATAATGGAAGCAAAATGCTTTGTGAAGGGCACGATGCTATCCAATGATCAATCCGACCCTCTCGGTTTGCATGGAAATGTTCTTCTCTCTCCTCCCCTCTCAAAAGATGCAGAGGGTCCTCTTTGGCCCTAAGCAATTCCAAGCTGCAGAGGGGAGCGATGGGAACCACATGTGTGCTTGGTGCTGCCTTTCCAGCCTCCTGAAGGCAGTGGTCTGTAAACCTGCTGTCCCCAGGAGAAGGAAGAAGGGGAAGAAGGCCCACAGCACCCTGGGAGACACCATGCATAATTGCTAATAAGCAGGCGTGACCAAGTCTTAACAATAATTAAAGTTACCAACTGAGAACTTGTCCATTTCAGGGTCTAATGGTTTTTCAGCACATTAAACATTAAAGGGGCAATCACCTCTCACACACCGGTGCCCACATGGCTGCCCAGTATCTTGCCTGCTGACAACCAGAAACTGCAAGCAGAGCCCCAAGAAGAACCTGGAGGGCGGGCGAGGAGGGGCTCTTCCCCACCCTGGGGTTCTAGGCACAAAACCTCATCAGTCTGCCTCCTGAAGGCCCTGGCCGCTGCCCATGGGAGCTGGCCTCAGCCCAGATGGGCTGTCTTCATGAGGCCCTGGCTTTGCATCTCCAGGGTTGAGGTCCCTTGTGTCAGAAGGAGGTTGGGCTCCCAGCTCAGGAAAGCCCTGGCAAATTCCCCTTGCCACCTCCCCTCCAGTGGCATTCCTCCAAGGAAGGGCACTCCACTGCCAGGTCCACCTCCTCTCACTGGAGTGGGGCAGATTCTGGACATTCAGAGTAAACAGAATTCTCTGTAACTCTATGCAATGTTAGTCATTCAAGTGTCATCTCCTCTTTTATGCTACACAATCTGCAGTAGCAATTTTGTTATCCCCATTTTGCAGCTGAAGAAATATAGGCTCAGAGAAGCTGACTAGTTCACTCAAGATCACACAGCGATGGGGGGGAGCAAAATTCAAACCCAGGCTTAGCCTTCTCCAATGTCTGTGCCCTGAGAGGAATCCTCCCAAATGCATTGGCAGACTCTCCATGTGCCCTGGAGAAGTGGTTCCGGGCCATAGGAGCAGGGGCTGTCGAGATTCTCAGCTCTTTCTGAGGTACAGTAAAAGTAGCTCTTGATCTGAAATTGGAAGACTTGGGGTCTTCAAGTGGTAGCTCTGGTCCTATTTACAGTATGACCTGGGGCAAGTTGTTTAATCCACACTGTGCTTCTGTTTTCTCACTTGAGAAATGGTAAGACTATTTTCTACTTAACATGATTTTTGGAGGTAATAAATGAGAGTACAGAAGACTTAGAAGCTGAAAACCAGCATCCTCCTCATCAATCATCATCATTCTCAAGCTTTGGATGCCACCCTGTGATGTCCAGTGAACAGCACATGTGCGGATAAAAGTGCAAGCGGGCCTTTCATTCATTCCTGCGCAGTTAGTGATATGTGCGTAGCTGCACATTCATTCCTCTCTCTCTCCTGGGGTCTCCTCAGATGTGTGTATCTTTGTGTGACCTTTCTCATTTATAAATTTTTCAGGAATGGAGAAGTCACTGACCAAGATTTCCATCCCACCCTGACCTCTAGCACAGATAAGGGAATCAACGTTATCATGCTTGTCTTCAGAGAGCCCTCCACCCTCACCCACTCTTGGCCCTTCTTGCTGTTCCTTGAATGCCACCAGGCCCCTTACTCTGGCACTCCCCCAAACAGTGGCCCTTAATCCAGATCTTTCATCAACCCTCCGTCAAAACATACTAACTTGTGCTACATCTCCTTTCAGATAACTTATTTGCATGTTACAGGGTCTCTTAAGCTTTTCCCAGCCCCTCACAGATAATATGGCTTTGGGAGGATGGGGACAAAATGTACACACACACACACACACACACACACACACACACACACACACACACACAGTAGTACATTAACTAATCCCCTGTGCTACAGACCTGTCTCCAAACACAGCAGTCACAGATCAGCCCAGTGGTCTGTCAGCTCAAGTTCATTTGCACCCCAAATCATATCATCTTACAAATAATAGTGTTCACTCCAGGAGTCCTGGGTTTTGGAAAGGGGCTTTACTGATCATCGCCCTGGATTCCAACATCTTATGGGAGACTTGGACATTCCCCAGGCCCTGGGTCCTGTCCAAGGTGCTGATGCTTTTCTTGTTTGCCACAGTCCCTTAGAGGGCACCAATGCCCCCTCAGGCAAGAGGATCCATTCACAGGGAGCCCTCCCAGTCAGTGGATTAAGGTGGGAAAGACACAAAGCACATTATATTATGTAAACCTCAATATTTCCCTGTGAAGTGGAGGTAAGGATAAAGACTCAGCTGTTGTGAGAATCATATGTGATAACACATTGAATCACAGGGCAGACACTCCTTCCTCCTAGAAAATCACTGACCTGTATATCAACACCCTAAGAAGCAATCTCTTCACTCTCAATAGGAGCAGTGCCACCTTCTCTGTGAAACCTTTCCTGGCCCTGACCCCTCATCAGGAAACTAATCAATAGCTTCCCCTGGGATTTCCCCAGTATATGCACATGCGCCCCTTCCAGAGCCAACTCACACACTGAATTCTGTTTATCAGAGTGCACATCTGCCTTCCTCCCTGGACTGCAAGATTCCTGTATGCCTGCTCCTCCAGATGCTTCAGGGATGCATGGACATATGAGTCCAGCCTCCCAGAATTTGGGGAAGAATTTCCCATCCAGCCCCATTCTCACTCTGTCCTACTCCACCCACCCTGCCCCTGACTGCACCAACCTGTCTGTGCTGGGCCCACTCATCCCCCACCCTTGAAGGCTCAGCCTACCCTCACTTGCTTGCACTAAATTTCTTCCATCATAAAATATAATTAATAACCTTCTCTTGGGGTTGCTTGGAGACGGAATTTTCTACTTTATGAATAGCATCCACCATATTTTGGTGTGACTCCACCTTTTTCCCTCCCTGCTATTTCCCCTCCATGCTGTCCCTCTTCCAATATCCATACCCCTCACTCCTTTCCCAGTGAAGGCAGACATTCTTCCTTCACTCCGTGAGGCTGGGCTGGGTCCTCCTCCTAGAGGAATTCCTAGTCAGGCCTCTGCCACCATGCCCTTCTCTTCCCCCATGAATATGGCAGTCTTAGTAAGACTTAGTCCCCTCCTGCTGCTATAATAACATGCCTTAGACTGGGTCATTCATAACAACAGAAATGTATTGCTCATAGTTCTGGAGGCTGGGAGGTACAAGACCAAGACACCAGTAGATTCAGTGTCTGGTAAGGGCCTGTTCCTCATAAACGGTACCTTCTTGCTGTGTCTTTATGTGGCAGAAGTGGCAAGGGAAAACAGGTGAACAAGCTTTGTCAGACCTCCTTCATAAATGCACTAATCCATTCATGAGGGTGGGACCCTCATGACCTAATCACCTCTCAAAGACCTGCCTATTAATAAATACCATCACACTGGGGCTTCAGTGTCAACATATGACACTTATGAATTTGAGGGGGGCACACATATAAAAGAGCATAGCAGGTTCCTAGTGTTGCACTCACTTCCGTGCAGGAAGTAGCATGTCGGGAAGCCAGCTCCAGGGCAGTTTGAGCCTCCTCATCTCTGGGAGGCAGAGAAGCTGCAGTTGCCTAGTGTCACTCCCACTTGCCTTCTCAGCAAGGTCCCATGTGGGCTGAGCAATGCCCTGCAGGCTTTCTGCTTACACCCCCACTACCTCCTACATTGCCACTGCCCCTCTACCCAAGACAGGAAATTTAAATTCACAGGCAGCAAAACCCTGGACTCCACAAAGAGAGTTTGCAGACTCCAGTGACAGGGTAAGGTCAGAGCTGACTGAAAGCACACAACCTGAATAGTGTGTTGGGCCATCTTGGTTCAGAGGAGGGATTTTCAATGGGCCTAGCCTAGATCTTTTCCAATGAGACTTCTGCACAGAAAACCATCCTGATGGCTGCAGCGGACACAATGACAATGCTAGCTCTTGATTTCTTCCTCCTGCCGCCCTCTACACACATTCACCCTCTGTGCCCTAGCACCGGGGGTAAGGAGGGGCCAACAGATCTGGCTGTGGATTTCCTACCCTGGTGCCCCAGGGATCAGGTCTGAGTGGTTCAGAAACATAAGACTCTCACTGCAACCCACTGTTGTCACCAGCAGTGTCCCTTCAGCCCCACCATGGCCACTCTCTCCCCCAGATCCAGCTCAAGAGGAGCCAGGCCCCACCTGAATAGCATCTCCCCAACCTGCACAGTTGGTTTGTCCCTGAGAGACACAAAGTAAAATGACACTCCTGGGTCACTGTTCCAGAGAAAGGAGGAGCAGAAACATACATGGGCCCAGAGTTAGGTCTGACAGGAGCCTGGCAGCTTAAAATGAGAGTCCCATAAGGCTGAAACTGAAAGAAACCTGGAAAAGTATCCAGACTAACCCCCTCCCACTACAGATGTGGAAACAGGCTCAGAGTTGGGAGCAGCTTTCCCAGGGCCAAACGATAAAACAATTAAAGAGCTGAGAACAGGACCCAGATGTCCCAATATCCAGTCCTGGACTCTTCGCATGACACCATCTGGTGACTTAGCCGTAGACCTAGGAGAAACTCAGGAAGACTGAGAAATCCTCATGGGGTAGCATTTGGTTGATATCTTTTTCTTACTCTTTACTATAGATAAGATACCTTCCAAAATTGCCAGGATACTTTGTACTTACATTTATCATTAATTACAAAGCATCCATTGTGAGCAGTTACTATAACAGATATTGAGGGAGACAGGAGACAAGAAAAAAAGGAATTGTCCATTCCTGGCAAAGCTGACACTCCAGATGCACATTTATATATCCCATAACTAGTAATTGATTCTCCCAGGTGGTAGGCCCAGCTTCTTGTACTGGGGATGTTGAGATGGTCAGTATGGATGAGATCCCTGTCTTCTGGGAGCTTACATTCCAGCAGATAATCACAGCTTATTAAGCATTTACCATGTGCTGGAAACTCTGCTAAGGACTTTCCCTGTATTATACAATCTGCACCAGAAATCTGTGGATGCTCATTTTACAGATAAGAAAACTGAGATCCAGAAAAGTTAAGGAAGCCCAAGTATAGTTATTGCTTAGCCCAGCAGGTATTTGGACCCTGGCAGTTTGACTTCAAAGGCTGTGCTTTAACTGCTAAATTACTGCTTAGAGTAGAAAACTTCCAAAAACAACCATCCTCCAAACATGGCCACGCACATCCCTGGCCGGGTGCACGTTCATTAGTCCCCACAGCCCTGTTGAGCAGCTTTGGTCATCACTGTAATTTATAGGCCTATCAAATTCAAACTTGGATTCAACCCTCTGTGGCCCCACTACACTTTATACTGGTAATGATTTATTGTTTTAATTGAGACTTCACTTAGGTATAACTCACTGCTGCAAACACAAAGGGGTCCAAACCCCATGGAATCCAGGGCTGAGGTTGACACAAGCCAGCATTCTCTCCCCTGGCTCCTCCAACTGCAACTGCAGCCACAGAGTGACAAAAAGCCACAAGCCATCCCACTAGGAAGGAGCCGTCCCTCCTAAAAGACAAATGGCCTTGTATTCCGTGGAGACGGCCCTGATGCTCAGTGGCCTTTGGGTTAGTGAGTGAGAGAAGCTACCAGATAGGTCAGTGCTGTCAGGAGAGGGGGCAGCGGCAGCATGTGCACAGGCGGCCCAAGTCAGGAGAGGTGAGCCCTGTTGCCACGGGGGAACAAGCCTGTGACAGAAGCTTACCAGATCTAATGAGCAGCCCGGCTCTCCCACGTCAACCTGACATCTCTGTTTCCCCTGGCGGCAGCACCTGTCTGTCTGCCAGCCCAGGTCCTACACCCCACCCCCATTCCTGGCAGACAGTGCCAAACAGGCACCCGGTGACAGTGAAAAGAGAGCAAAAGAGAGCATCTGGGGTTGGGCCAACCCCACCACCTCAAGGGGGGGCCTCTGCACAGTTGCTTGGGCCCTGCCCATGGTGGAGGCCAGAGATACGAAGCAAGTATCACTTTGGTTTGCCAACATTTGCCAAAGATCTATCGCATGTGGCCCTGGGGCCAGGCTGTCCAGAGAATATGGAATGAACAAGACTCAACCCAGCCCTACAGGGACTCCAGTCTGATAAAAAGTCAAAACAGCCACATAGACAAGAATGTCAGGTGGATCATGAGAGCTAGAAATAATCTGCTATGGGAGTTCAGAGGGGAGAACTGTCACTCCTGGCCCAGAGGCTCTGGGAAGGCCTCATGGAAAAGGAAACTTTAAGATAAGCTTTGAATTATGGATAGAATTTTGACAGGCAAGACTGAGGAAGTAGGCATCCCAAGCTGGGGAACAGAGCAAAGGACAAGAGGTAGAAAAGCAGAGGTGCCTGGGGTGGTGGAAATCCACTTGGCTGAACCATAGGATGCAGGAGATATGACTAGAAAGATACGCTGAGACCCAGGGATGGAAGGTCCTGGTTGCCAGCGGAAGCAACTTGATATTTTGAAGATAATGGGGCTCTAGGAAAGGCATTTGATATGGGTAATGACATGATCGAAACTGAGGAAATGGCCAGGAGAGTGCACAAGGTGTATTGCCGAAAGAGACTGCTGGGCTTTACTACTCTCTAGACAGGGGTGCACTAAGCAGAAAGAAGAGCATATCAGTTGGGATTAGGCATAGTTGAATATAACAGAAACCCAAGATAGTGTCTCATGCCTAAAAGCAGTCTGGAGGAAGCCAGACCAGGACTGATATGACAGGTCCGGACTTAACATGGACCTGGTTCTTTCACTTTCTGTTCTACCATCCCAGTGTACAGTTTCTATTCCCAAGGTCACTTCATGGACCAAGAAAGCTGCTGGAGCTCCTGCCATCATTTCTACATCTTATGCAATGGGAGGAATAAAGTGGGAGGAGGCAAATTCTCCCTCTGAGTCAGCCCTGTTTAAGGAACCCTCACACTTTCCCTTAGAACACTCCTTCTTACATCTCAGTGACCAGAATTCAGCCACATGGCCAGCACTGGCTGCAAGGGGGGGGTGGAAAATGTAGTCCGTTGGATGGACCCGCCATGCCCTCAGTATATTCAGGATTTGTTACTAAGGAGAAAGGAGGAATGGATATTGGAGAGCAGCTAGTAGTCTCTAGCACAGGGAAACAGAGATAATTCTGAGACAGTGCAGAGGCCTGAGACAGTAATGAGTCCAGGAGCAAAATTCAGGAAGTCCAAGGAGAGAGGAGGTTTAGGGGTAAAGATGATGATTCTGGGACCAGAGAAAAGACATCTGCTGCTAGGGACCCTGCTCCTCCATTTGGTGGAAGGAGTCTCCTCCAACAGCCAGGAGCTCCTACCTCAGCTCCAGAGGGTGAGTGCAATGAGGGGATGGGAAAGAGGATTTGGAGACCAGAACCCCTTAGCCAGGGCTGAGAAGGGAGGAGCACAGGCTCTGCCTATCACATGTGTGGAGGAATGAAGTGTGGCACAGACTGACACTGCACATCAGAGACACCCAGCAACAGGAAGAGACCAGGTGAAGGGACCCTGGGCCCAGAGTCACTGATGGGTGCACAGAAGGTCAGACCTCCCCACACTACCTCCAGGAAGCCTTCCCTGGAGAGCACTGCAGGGACTCCCATGGCTGAAAAGGTAGCAGGTGGGACAAATTCTTCTGTCCCAGGACACCAAGCAGGCCTTCCTGGCTTGGCTTCTGGTCTTGGCCATACTCCACGTGCCATCCCTGTAGGGAGAGCCAGAGACAGGGAACACAAGGCCTGAGTAGCTCTTCCCAATCTCCTCTCCCCACCCTCACCTCCAGCAAAGGATGAGAGGTCCAAGGGTTGAACATCTTCTGGTAACTGTGTTTTCCTTGGGTACAAATGAGTGTCATGAAGGTCACCCTTTTTCCATTTTCATTCTTTTTTTTTTTTTTTGAGATGGAGTCTCGCTCTTTCACTAGGCTAAAGTGCAATTGTGTGATCTCAGCTCACTGCAGCCTCCACCTCCCAGGTTCAAGAGATTCTCCTGCCTCAGCCTCCCCAGTATTTGGGACTACAGATGCGTACCACCATACCTGGCTAATTTTTGTATTTTTAGTAGAGACGGGGTTTTACTGTGTTAGCTAGAATGGCCTCAATCTCCTGACCTTGTGATGCACCCATCTCAGCCTCTCAAAGTGCTGGGATCACAGGCGTGAGCCACCGCACTCAGCCCTTCAATTCTAATTCTTATTTATTCTTACTAAATGCTGAGTTGAGAAGGATTCTGAGAACTCCCCTTGGCTCTGTGGAAAAGAACGTTAGAATCAATTTGTGATGTCTGCCATGGGAAAGCATGGAAAGACAGTGAAACAGACATCATCTAATTGCCTTCCCCAGTTTAGCAGATAATATGTACTCAACAAGTGTCTATTATATTCATGTACCAGCTCCAGGAGGCCATTCGAAGGAAGGGTTGTCCTCTCTCTGTAACTCTCTCTCCTCGTCTTGGAATAGAATGACATATTGTTCTATCCCAAACCACACAGGCAAGTGCCTAGACAGCATAATCTCTAGAAGGAATTTCTGGACCCTAAGTATAGGATTCTTGGTAGGCAGCTCGCCTTTGCCTCTCTGAGCAGTTTCCTTCCTGCAACCAAGGGTGTGACCCCTTGGGCCAGATTTCTATGCCAAGCTGGCAGACAACTGAGGACAAGAGGGATTTCCACAGGGAGGGTAGTGATAGCCCTCTGTTCCCTGAACCTCTAGGTGCAGTCAGGCAAATCTTGGGGATTCACATGAAAACCCCATCTTGTGGGGTACACCAACTCCTATGCCCAGGTCCAGCCCTGACAGAGCCATTGAACGAGATGGCCAGTTTTCCCCCTCACCTCTCCTCACAGATACACAGACAGCCCCCTCAGCCCAAACAGCAGTGCTCCTCTGCTTCACGGAGCTTCTCTGCACCCCTTCCCCACGCCATCCCGGCCAGAGCACAGCCCCTCCACCGGAGCAGGCTGGCGCTCCTCCGTAACTCTCCTGAGCCTTGCCACGTTATCAAGCTAACGAGAACGGATCTGACAGAGCAGGATTACCCACTCGGAGGGAGCCGGAGTGATTGTGTTTACTCCCAAACCTGGCCCTATTTAGTGGTCTGTGTGCATCATTAATCTTCTTCCACAATCCGTTCCCCATCTGCTCCCACTTTTTAATGAACTGCCACTTGTCGCACTCAATAAAATCAGCACTTTGCGAGAATTTCAGCAACGATGGACAGACGGGGGAAGGCAAGTGATGGTGGAGAATCAGAGGGAGACCTGGGGGTGCTGGGCGAGGAGCGGGATGGAGATACCCCCGCGGGTTCAAGAACGGTGCTGGGTGTGCACAGGCAAGTGAATTGCAGCATGCCGGGCACTCTGGGCAACCTTGCCCCCAAGCAAGGCACTAATAACCACATCAGACTAGGGTGCCAGCTATTCTTACACTGCACCATGTCAGGCTGGGTTTGATCCGAGCCTGCTTTACACGATTATTTTGCTGGTTGTGAATGGCGCAGGCGGCACGGGGATGGGGTTTTCCAGCCCTGGCTGCCAGCTCTGGGGATTCATCTGATACCAGTCTATTACCTCCTGATTACTTGACTTGGCAGCCAATCCACTCCAAGCTGCAAATCAACAGCAGGAAGGGTGCATGGAAAAGCGGAGGCTTCACACTGCACTGCCCATCATTTGTCACCCCAATGTGTAATATGGCTTCATCTGTGGCTCTAACATGGTGGAGGGGTGAGGATGGGGGTCCTCACCATATTTGGGAATCTCAGGGATGGGGCGTCACACAGGGATCATCTAGTTTGAGGCTCAAGGAGAATGCTGAGGGTTAAAGAGGTTAAAAGACTTTCCAAGGACACAGAGGCTCCCTTCCTGAGAATTATCTGGGTAGGGCTGGAATCCAGGCAGACCCTCTGGTCTCATGAGGAGTAGTGCCGGGGGTCAGGCTCTGCCTTCTTGGGGCCCACTCCTCTCCAGACTGGAACCCCTGATGCCCTTCTCTGAAGGCTCTGTGCTGTCTAGTTCCTGGGCAGAGGCAGACCAGGGTGGGGAAGTGCTGATGAGATCTGGCCACCTCCTGTGCCCATGAAGACTGCGGTTTCCCACTCTCTCAGTCGGGGCTAAGGTAATTCTGCCTCTGCGTTTGGTCAGCCAGTCAGGGTTCCATGTCTGAACAACTGTCATACGGCAAGGTGTGGACAAACAGGTCAGACCCACACCCTGTCCTTATCAAACAGTTCAAGGTGTCTCCCTTCCCAGGACTTGAGTATCTCATCAGAATTCTCACCAGCCTCTCCCTGACCAACAAGATCCTGCTCCTCAGGGCCCTCAATACTGCAGGTTCCACTGGGCAGGGTCTTGCAGTGACCTTGTCATAGCAGTATCGCCGCATTGAAAACACTGCCTAGTGGGCACTCAATAAACATTGATCAAACAAGCCTATCAGTGAGTGGATAAATGAAATAAATGTCCAGAACCACCCTGTTGTGTGTGTCACCTGCCTTTGGGGTCTTGGAGCCTCCTTCCTGCCCTCTCACCTCCTGGGCATCACTAAGGCTGCCTCCATGACCCTGTCCAAACTGAGTATAAAGCAGGAGTGGGGGTGGGGGTCAAGTGGGTCCAGCCCTGAAGCTGCACCTGTCTCCTCAGCCCCCCACACCCTCCTCAGAACCACTTTCTCCCATGCCTCACCCCCCAGTGTAGAAAAGCAGGGGGTGTCCAGAGTCCCCCTCACTCAGGGATGAGTGACCTGACATGTGAAGGGGAGGATGGCATTTTTGCTGGTCCTCAGAGATGCGCTAGCCTGGCAGCAATACACAGCCCCCTTCCTGCTCCAGCCACCCCCACTCTTCCACTTGGGATGCTCTGGATTCAGTGTGTGTCCACACCAAGATTTTGCCCACACCTGTAAAAGGAGATCCCACTTAAGGCAAAGGTGCCCTTGAAAATCACGATGAGCAGGGATGGAGCACAGAGTCAGGGGCCAACTTCCCATCTGCAGAAAGGGAGTGAAGGTCAGGGGCCAGCAGCTCCCTCCCCATACCCAGCCTTGTGGTCACCACAGAAGCAAGAGAAAGACAAAAGACTGCAGGCAAGAATGTGAAAGCAAGGACATGAGGATGGGTAGAAATGGCTGCAATAGGAACCAACGTCATCTTGGGAAGAAGACCTCTGCTCACCCTATCACCACCATGGGGCAGAAAACAGCAGCTCAAGACCCCAGTAGGCCAAGTCAGCAGAGTAACAGCCAGGAGGTGATGGAGCCCAGGTAGAAGGAGAGGCAGTTGACAATGGGTACAGCAGACAAGTCAGAACTTGAGTGGCCCCCTCCAACCCAATACACACACACACACATACACACACACACACACACACACACACACACACACACACACACCATAAAGACTAGGATTAAAACTGAAGGCAATGCCCCTGGAGGCTAGGTCACCTAGCATGGAGAAGGAGATGACAGTGGTTCATGGTCAATGACTGGGCACTACATAGTCCTGCACACTGAGGTGTATTTAACCACTCCACCCCACCACATATACCCTAAAGTCACCTGGAGAGCCACAAGCCACAGCCTAGAGTCCATTTAATGCCCCTTAGTATCTCTAATAGCCAAGTGGCAGATGCCTCTGGGAAACACGCATGCACAGGGGAAATAATGAACTATCTGAGGAGGGCAATCCTTACTTAAAAAAAAAAAAAAACCTAAGAAATTATAGCAAAAAAACAGGAAGTAAAAGACTAAACAGAACAAGAATTTAAAATAACTTTATAATAGTTATTATCAGATATAAGGGAGGATATTCATGGCCTACAGTGGGAATATGCAGTTATGAAGAAGCAGCAGTTGGAAATTCCAGTGTGGAAAACATCACTGTTGGAATAAAGAATTCTGCAGATGGGTTACATAACAGAATAGACACAGCTAAAGAACAAACAGGTAAAGTGGAAGATGAGGTTGATGCTAAACAGTATTTAAGGGGATAAAGAGTTGTAAAATAGAGTTAAGAGATAGGATGCATAGAAGTGAAAATATCAATATGTGTTTAGTAAGAGTCCTAGAAGGAGAAAAAAATGAACAAAGGGAAGGAAATATTTTAAGGAATAATGAGTGACAGCATCTCAGTGGTGGGCAGTACATCCTTGAAAGAAAGTTGAAAGGCCTCAGATTGAAAATGTTCAAATGCACCAAACAAGATGAATATTTTTTAAACTAAATATATTATAAAATAACTTAAGATCAAAAGCAAACAGTAACATTTTTTAAACTTTCAAAAGAAATAGCAGATTCGCCAGGCACAGTGGCTCATAATACCAGCACTTTGGAAAGCTAAGGCAGGAAGATCACTTGAGCCCAGAAGTTCAAGATCACCCTGGGCAACATAGTGTCCATCTCCCAACCCCCAAGAAAGCAGATAAACTACATATGAACAAGAGGCAAATCTACATCAGACTTCTCAACAGTGATTTTGAATACTAAAAAAAAAGGGAGACAGAGTAATATTTTCAATGTTGCAAGGAAAAAAACTTTAAACCTAGGATTTTTAAATCCAAGTAACTTATATGTAAAAAATAAGACCAAAATAATGGATAGAATTGGTAGATGAGATCTCAAAATATTGTCTTTGAAAAAGTCTTGGAGGAAGTACTCTGGCAAGAAGATAAATTAAGGATTGTGCTGGGAAATACATAGGTAAACCAGAAAAACATAAGCATCAAAAACAAAAGTGAATCCACAACAATCTAGAACTAGGATTTTAAACAAATCTAACATGATGGGACAAGGGAGAGTCATCATGAAGGTGACAGGTCCCTGCCTTATTCAGGGGGAGAGAGTTACTTCAGAACTTAATAAGAAAAATAAATACAATTAGAGGTCTTCACAGGGCAGCCACCAGAAAAATTACAAATGGAATGAATTAGTTTTGACCAGTCAGCTTTTGTGAAGTCATGCTACAGTAACAAGCTGCCCCATCTCAGTGACTTGCAAAGACAAAGGTTTATTCTCGTTCAGATATTGGCTGTGGCCCAGCCACTGCCGGCATGTCCCATGTATCTTCTCATTCTAGGACCTGACTAAAGGAACAAACCTTATCTCAGCCTGATGGCAGAGGGAGAAGCACAACGCAGGAACCACATGGTGGTACTTAAGGCTACTCAGACATCATGGACAGGTCTTTTTGATGCATATTCCACCTGCCAAGCAAATCCTAGGCCATGCACAATATTACTGGAGTAGGAAAGTATCCTGAACCCACAGGGAAGTGCTGCAAGTCATAGGAAAATAGGCAGGATTGTGTCACCCTCCTGTGGGGAGGATGGAACATCCTTGAAACCAGAAAAAGAAAACAGACTCTAATTAATGAAAGTCATAAAAGAGAATGGGTAAAAAATTATGAGACATGAAATAAGATGACAGAAAGGAGTACCAAAATAAATCAAAATTATAACAAAGATGGGAAATCATCTGTATATTTAATTATCTTAGAAAGCAAAACCCAATAATATGTTTTCTGTAAGAGTCATGTTTAAAACAAAATCTAGACTTCAGTCTGGAGAAGATGATGTAGAACCGTTTCCTTGCTCCTCCCTACCAAATGTAACCATAAACCTTGGAAATGATGCCAGAAGCAACAAAAAGAGAACCCTGAAAGGGGGTGAGAAGGCAAATTGGTCTTTGACCTAGGACTGAAGATCACAAGTAGCAGGATACCTCATGCTCCCCCATCTAAGAGAAGGTTACCAGATCCACCATTTTGCAAACCCCAACCTAGCAAAAAAGGGAAGTAGGCTCATTCCTCCCCAGCATCAAACAGAATTCCTCTGACAACCACAGGTAAGTTCAGCACCAATTTGTGACTGATGGGTGGCACAGACACGCCCTGGAAAGCGCTCTCCTTCCCTCCTAGGCCGGCGGCTCCCCTTCTCCATGGAGCCTTCCTGTGACCCAGTCCTGTAAAACTCCTTCCACTCCTTAGGCAGCAGGAGCAGGGACCAGCACAATCCCCAGCAGCACCAGATAAACCAAATGGACCAAAGCAACACCAGGAAGCACTGAAAATCTACCTGTCATTGGAAAGAATCACACACAGATAGAGGCCAAGACCTGTGTGAGAAACCTAAACAGGGTGATCACCTACTAACATAAAAAAGTTTAAATAAGACCCTGAGTCTCCTACCAGTTTCAGGTTACAATTATTAGAAAATAACCCTTCATTTCATATCAAGAAAAATTATTACTCAGATGACAAAAGGGAATGCACAATACCAACCCTGAGATGAATCAGATGTTGGGAATACCTGACAAAACAATTTTTGTAAAATGCATCAACAATCCATTACAATTTTTTCTGTTTTTTCTTTTGAATTGGAGACGGAGTCTTACTCTGTCACCCAGGCTGAAATGCAATAGCGCAATTTCAGCTCACTACAATCTCTGCCTCATGGGTTCAAGTGATTCCCCTGCCTCAGCCTCCTGAGTAGCTAGGATTACAGGTACACACCACCACACCTGGCTGCTTTTTGTATTTTAAGTAGAGACAGGGTTTCATCATGTCAGTCAGGCTGGGTCTCCAACTCCTGACCTCAGGTGATCTGCCCGCTTCGGTCTCCCAAAGTGCTGGGATTACAGGTGTGAGCCACCGTGCCCAGCCTCAAATTTTCTTGAAACAAATGAAAAAATAGAGACTCTCAGCAAAGATTGAAGTTTTACAATAAATATATTTATAGATAGATAGGGATATATGTGTGTGTGTATGTAAATATATATCATATATATATATATATATATTAAAAGAACCAGTGGACATTATAGAACTTAAAAGCATAATAATACGGACTATAACATTGAGGATTTAAAAAATATAAGAATAGGATTTTTAAAAACTCACCGAATGAGCTCAACAATAGAGTGGGGATAACAGAAGGTAAAATCAGTGGGTGTGAGGACAGATAAGTAAATTTCACCCACCCAATCTGAGTGACACAGAGAAAACAGACTGGGAAAAAATATGAATACAACCTTAGGAATTTGGGAGACAATAGCAAAAGGTCTAATATTCACATCAGCAGAATTGCAGAATAGGAGGAGGAAGAGAGTGAAGCTGAAAAGGCAATCAAAGAAATAACACTAAAAACTCTACAAATGTGGTCAAAGACACAAATCTTCAGATTCAAGAATCCAAGCAGGCCCCAAACAGGATAAACACAAAGAAATTCATGTCAAGAAACATCATCATTAAACTTATGAAAATCAAAGACAAAGAAAAAAATCTTGAAAGCAGCCAGAGAGAAACAATGCATTACCAATAAGAGAAAACCAATTCAAATTACAGTGGATTTTTCATGTGAAACTGTGGAGATTAGAAGACTGTGGCACAACATTTTTGAAGGGCTGAAAGAAATGAACTATCAACGGCAAATTCTATATCCAGTGAAAGTATCCTTCCGAATTGAAGGTGAAATGAAGACGTTCTCAGACAAAGGAAAACTAAAAGAATTTGTTGCTACCAGACCCCAGACCTACACTTAGATATTGACTGAAGAAGGTCTTTCAGTGGAAAGGAAATGATAAAAGAATCTTGGAGCATCAGGAAGGAAAAGCAATCAAAAGGACAGAAATATTAGTACATACAAAAGACTATCCTTTTCTTCATGAGCTTTATATCATATTTGATGATTGAAACCAAAAAATCATAATATCATCTGATATTCAAACACCCAAAATTTGGAAAATTTATTCAAACATTTAAGGAATAATCAACACTTCTTTTACACAATCTCTTCCAAAAACAGAAGACAAGGAAAAATTTCTTAACTCATTTTTATGAGGATAGTATATCCTATAACATAACTAAATAAAGATGGTACAAAAAAAGAAAACTTCAGACCAGTATCTCTCATGAACTTCGTTGAAAATATTCTCAATAAAATAGCAAACTGAATTTAGCAATGTATATAAAGAATTATATATCATGACTTAATAGGATTTATTCCAGCTATATGACGCTGTTCCAACATTCAAAAATCAACCAGTGTAGTTCACCATATTAATAAGCTAAAGGAAAAAAGCATTTGATCATATCAATTGATGCTGAAAAAGCATTTGACAAAATCCAACATCCGTTTAATATAAAAACACTCAGCAAGTTAGAAATACAGGGCAATTACTCAACTTGATAACAAGCATCTACAAAACACCTGCAGCTGACACCATCCTTAATGGGGAATGACTGAGTGCTTTTCCCCTAAGAGCAAAACAAGACAAAGATGTCCACTACCATCATGCTTACTCAACATAATACTGGAAATTCTAACCATTGCAATTAGGCAAGAGAAAAAAAAATGGCATTCAGATTTAAATGGAAGAAATAAAACTTCCATCTCTATTTACAGAAGAGATGATTGTTTATGTAGAAAATCCCAAGGAATCTGCAGAAGAAAAATTTCTACAACTAATAAGTGAGTTCAGCAAAACTAATAAAAGATAAAACACACGGTCGGGTGCGGTGGCTCATGCCTGTAATCCCAGCACTTTGGGAGGCCGAGGCAGGTGGATCACCTGACGTCAGGAGTTCAAGACCAGACTGGCAAACATGGTGAAACCCCATCTCTACTAAAAATACAAAAATTAGCTGGGCATGGTGGCAAGTGCCTATAATCCCAGCTACTGGGGAGGCCGAGGCAGGACAATCCCTTGAACCCAGGAGGAGGAGGTTGTGGTGAGCCGAGAACACACCATTGTACTCCAGCCTCAGTAACAAGAGTGAAACTCCATCTCCAAAAAAAAGATAAAACTCACAAAATCATTCATATTTTTATATACTAACAATAAATATGCAGAAACAAATTAAAAGCATAATACCATTTATAATCACTCCAAAGAAAATAAGATAATTATGTGTAAGCTTATGTATAGAATCGGTATTCTGAAAATTACAAAATGCTCATGAAATAAAGATGACCTAAATAACTAGAGAAATATACTGTGTTCGTGGGTTGGTCAATGCAACATAGTAAAGATATCAATTCTTCCAAATTGATCTATAAGCTTAATGCAATTCCTATCAAAATCCCATCAAGGTTTTTCTAAATGTAGATGTATTAATTAGAATTCTCCAGAGCAACAGAGCAAATATAATCTCTAGTTATAATAAACCAGATATTTATCATAAAGAATTGGTTCACATGATTACGGAGGCTGGGAAGTACCAAGATCTGCAGTCAGCAAGCTGGAGACCCAGGAGAGCCAACAGTATTGTTCCACTCCTAGTCCAAAGACCTGAGAATGAGAGCCAGTGCTGTAAGTTCCAATTTGAATCTAAAGGCCTGAGAATCAGGAAAGCTGATAATGTAAGTTCCCATCTGAATCCAAGTCTGAATCTGAAGGTAGGGAAAGACTGATGTCCCAGCTTGAAGACAGTCAGCCAAACAGAGCAAATTCTTCCTCATTAAGCTTTTTGTTCTATTCAGGCCCTTGGTGGATTAGATGATGTCCACCCTTACTGGTGAAGACAATCAGTCTACTGACTCAGAAGTCAATTTCATCCAGAAAAACCCTCACAGACATACCCAGAATTATTTTTAACCAAATATGTAGGCACCCCATGGCCCAGTCAATTTGACACATAGAATTAACCATCACAATAGACAAGGTATATTCTAAGAATTTATACAGAAAGGTACAGGCCGTTCAATAGCTAAAACAATTATGACAATGTAGAATAAAGCAGGCGAAATCACTATCTGATACTAAGGCTTTGTATACAAGTATAGGCATAGTAATCAAGACTGTGTAGTATTGGCAGAGGGATAAAGGCATAAATCAATGGAAAAGAACAAAAATCCGAGAAATAGGCATACACAAATATGCTCAACTGATTTTTGACAAAGGTGAAAAGCAATTCAATGGAGGAGGAACAGCCATCTCAACAAATAATGCTGGAGCAGTTGAACATCTACAAGCCAAAAATGAACCTTGACCCTACAAAAATTAACTCAATAGGCCGGGTGCAGTGGCTCACATTCGTAATCCCAACACTTTGGGATACCAAGGCAGTTGGATCACTTGAGGTCAGGAGTTCAAGACCAGCCTGGCCAACATGGTGAAACCCCATCTCTCATAAAAATACAAAAATTAGCCAAGTGTGGTGGCACACACCCATCAGCTACTCAGGAGGCAGGAGAATTGCTTGAATCTGGGAGGCAGAGGTTGCAGTGTGCTGAGATTGTGCCACTGCACTCCAGCCTAGGTGACAGAATAAGACTCCATCAAAAAAAAAAAAATTAAAACAGATTAAGAATGTAAGTGTAAAACTAAAACTTTCAGGAAAAATAAAAGGAGCAAATCTTCTAATTCTGGGACTGGGTAAAGATTTCTCAGATTTGACATATAAAACACAATCCCTAAAAGGAAAATATCATAAATTGTACTTCATAAAAACTAAAAACTTTTGCTGTGTGAAAACTTAGATGAAGAGCATGAAAAGATAAGCTACAGATCAGGAGGATTATTTGCAAACCACAATCCAACAAAGGACTAGTATCTAGAATGTATAAAGAACTCTCGAAATATTTAAAAAAAAAAAAAAAGTAAAGAAAATGGGCAAACAACATGCACAAGCATTTCACCAAAGAGGACAAGCAGATGATAAATAAGTCCATGAAAGGATGTTCCACATCATTAGATACCAGGGAAATGCCAATTTAAACCACAATGATGTATCACCATATACCTCTCTTAATGATTAAAAATAGAAAAAAAGACAACACCAAATGCTAATGAGGATGTGGAGAACTGGGTTACTCAGACGTTGCTAGTGGGAATGTAAAATAGTACAGCCACTTTATAAAACAGTTTCTGATAAAACTAAATGTGTAATTACTATACAACCTAGAAATTATACTCTTGGGGTATAATTCCAGACAAATGAAAATTTCTGTTCACAAAAAGAGCTTGTACATGAATATTCACAAAAGCATTATTCATACTAGTCAAAACCTGGAATCAACCCAGCTGTCCTTCAACAGGTGAATGGTTAAACTACAGTACATTCATACCATGGAGCACTACTCACCAGTAAGAAAGCATTAATGATTGATATACACAACAACTTGAATAAGTCTCCAGGGAGTTATGCTGAGTGAAAAAAGTCTGTCTCAAAATATTACACACTATCCAATTCCATTTTTGTAACGTTTTTTAAAAGACAGACTAGTGGATGCCTGGGGTTAGGGATGGTAGGGGAGGGAGGATGAAAGAGGGTATGGCTACAGGAGAGGAACAGGATCCTTGTGGTAATGGAAATATTCAAAGTCTTGATTGTTGTGGGATACACAAACTTATACATGTGACAAAACCATAGAGAACTAATTGTGTTAGGAGGCCTAGGTGGGCACATCACTTGAGGTCAGGAGTTCGAGACCAACATGGTGAAACCCTGTCTCTACTAAGAATATGAAAATTAGCCAGGCATGGTGGCAGGCGCCTGTAATTCCAGCTTATTGGGAGGCTGAGGCACAAGAATCCCTTGAATCCAGGAGGTGGAGGTTGCAGTGATCCAAGATCACAACACTGCACTCCAGCCTGGGCAACAGAGTGAGACTCTGTCTCAAAAAAACAAACACATAACAACAACAACAAAACCTGAATGTGCACACACATGCATGTGCACACGCACACACACACACACATTACTGGATACAAGTAAGAGTGAGTAAATGAAGTGTTCTCGATGTCAATATTTTGGTTGTGACATTATACTACGTTTTGTATAATGTTGCTACTGAGGAATCTGACACATACAAAGTGTACATGGTTACACATGGTTAAAGTGTACATTGGATCTCTTCATATTATTTCTTACAATGCATGTGATTCTACAATTACATTAATAAAAATCTCAATAAAAAACAAATCTACAGGAAAGTTGAAAAATAAAGGGATGATATGGCAGAGATGGACAATTGTCAATTATTAATATATCCATTCTTCCCTTTTTCCCTTCTTCCACAGAACACATTTTTAGTTGGGCACATGGCTTCCTGGAATAAGCACTACATTTCCCATCCTCTTTTGCAGCTAGGAGTGGCCTATGACTAAGTTCTATGCAATGGATGTGGTAACGACTTGAATACTTCTAGGGAGTGTTCTTAAAGAAAGGGGGCATGTCCTTCTTCCCTCCGTCTCCCTAAATCATGGGGACCAGAGACATAACCTAGAGATTGTGGAAGGATAATGTGGAAGGACCCTGGGCCCCTAAGGACTTTATGGGGCCACCATTACAGCTCTTGCCTGCCTGTATTTCATTAAGAAATAAACTTCTATCAATCATGTTAAAGCTGCATGAATCCTAGCTTTCTTCTGGACTTCTATGAAATAACTTTCACCTTATTTAGGAAATTGGTATTTGGGTTTTCTTTTACTGAAGTTGAATCCAAACTTCATTAGCACAAAAATAAAAAAATATTCCTTGCAAAAATTAAACCACAATTTTGTTATCAAGCCAGGTAGAATTCCAGGCCAAGAAGAAAACTACAAGGGACAAAGAAGGATGTCATAAACTGTAAAAGAACTGTAGATCAGGCAGATATAAGGATCATGAATATTTATGTGTTTAATAATATAGCCTCAAAGACTATAAAGCAACAGCTGACAGTATTATGGGGGGAAAGAGATACATAAAAAACCATAGCTACAGAATATAGCATACCCCTCCCAGAGACTAACAGATCAAGGTGACAAAAATGAGCTAAAATAGAAGATTTAAGCAATACTATTAATAACTTTAACTGAAATGTAATAAAGGACTACACTTAAGACAGGAGGAATATATGTTATTTTCTAACTCACCTGAAGCATTCAAAAAATTCTCCATGAACTAGGTTACAAATGATGATTATTCAGCCATTTTCGAATGCTGTAATAAAAATGGGAATCAATAACAAAAAGACAGGTTTTTATTAATACCAGAGGTAGAAAAACCAAAAAACCAAACTACTTAATAATAATTGTGTTACAGACGAAATCATAGGGGAAATTACAAAATACTTAGAACTGAATGACAGTAAAAACACCACATGTCAAAATTTGTGGGATACAGCTAAAGCAAGACTAAAGGAAAATTAATGGCTTTAACTATAGTTATATATTTTTAAAAAACAACAAAGATGAGGGGGATGGGAGAAAGGCAGCTAAGAATTTGACTCAGGAATTTGGAAAAAAGATCACAGAAAAGAAGGAGTAGAAATCAGTAAAATCAATAATAAAAGTACATTAAATAAAAATCACCTTTTTGCAACTTCTAATAAATTGATCTAGACGTTGATCATCAATGGCTACTAAAATAATTAAAAGAGAGCCAGACATTGTCATTATACTCCTCTTGAAGGACAAATATAACCCATTTGTGAGATAGTCATGTCAAAAGTATATATCTATATCTCTATCAGTCTAGATAGACAGGTATGTATACTGATTTAGATCCTAAATTTGGTCAAGCCAATTGTGAATTTGCACAAAATTCAATGAAATTTTACTCATCTCTAAGTTCAGCAAAAGTTCATCAAAATTCTAGCAGACATTTTTTAGAAAGCTGACAAATTGATTCCAAAATTAATATATAGAAAAATGAAGTTTCAAAGTTCACAAAAAGCTAAAGCAATTTTTTAAAAAGAACAAACTATGGTGATTTGCTATATCAGGTATTAAGTCATACTACGTAACTATATGATTTTATAAAGTTTGGTATTAACTCAAGAACAGACATAGAAATCCAATGGAAAATAACTTAAAATATATAAATAGACCTGTGTATATGTAGGGATTTGACATATGATCAAGATGTCACAAATTAGTGGAGGAAGGATAATTTATTCTGTTGAGAGTTCACCAAAAAAAAAAAAAAAAAAAAAAAAAAAAAGGATTAAATCTCCACCTCATACAGTATACAAAAGTGAATTCTGGGTAGATTAAAGACCTAAAGCTGAAAGGTAAAATGCTAGACCTAATTGAATGAAAGTGAATAACGCTCTCCTCATGCTCTTGGGCAGGGATGGACTTCACAAACAAAACAAAAATAGCAAAAATCATAAACAAAAATTGATTAATTTGACTATATAAAAAAGATTTCTATTAATTGAAAGGATGCTATATTGGGTTTCTAGGGCTTCTGTAACAAAGCACCACAAACTGGTGGCTTAAAAGAGCAGAAACTTATTGTCTCACAGTTCTGAAGGCTAGAAGTCTGAAATCCAGGTGCCAGCAGGGCCAGCCTGTCTCAGAAACCTGTAAGGAGGAACCCTTCTTCACCTCTTCTAGCCTCCGGTGTTTGCCGCCAACCACTAGGCTGTAAGAGGAACCTTTCCTCGCCTCTTCCAGCCTCTGGCATCTGCTGCTGACCCTTGGCTTTGCTTGGTCTGTAGCTTCATCGCTCCCATCTCTGCCTATGTTACCTCATGGCCCTCTTCTCCCTGTGCTTCTGCTCCTCTTTAAGGACATCAGTCATATTGGATTAGGGCTCACCTTAAAGACCACATTTTAACTTGATTACATCTACAAAGACCATCTACATTTCCAAATAAAGTCACATTCAAAGGTACCAGGGGTTAGGACTTCAAAATACCCTTTGAGGGGACACAATTCAACCTCTAACAGGCAGCATAACTTCAATTTCTGCCTTCATCTTTACATGGCCTTCTTTTCTGTGTTCTCTTTCTGTCCTCTTCTCTTCCTATAAAAACACCAGGATTGGATTTAGGGTGAAACTGATTTCATTTTGGGATCCATATGTGTAACAGTCTGTTTTCACACTGCTGATAAAGACATACCCGAAACTGGGTAATGTATAAAGAAAAAGATTTAATGGACTCACAGTTCTATGTGGCTGCAGAAGCCTCACAATCATGGCTGAAGGGTAAAAGCCATGTCTTACATGGTGGCAGGCAAGAGAGAAAAGAGAAACAACTGAAAGGGGTTTCCCCTTATAAAGCCATCAAATTTCATGACACTTATTCACTGCCACGAGAACAGCATAGGGGAAACTGCCCCCATGATTCAGTTATGTCCCACCAGGTCCCTCCCACAACATGTGAGAATTATGGGAGCTACAATTCAAGACAGGATTTGGGTGGGGACAAAGCCAAACCATATCACCATGTTACAGACATGGTTTGGTCTGTTTTGCATTGCTATAAATACCAAGAGTGGGTAATTTAAAAGGAGAAGAGGTTTATTTGGCTCATCATTCTGCAGGCTATATAAGCGTGCCACCAGCATCTGCTCAGCTTCTGGTGAGGCCTCAGGGAGCTTATAATCAAGGCAGAAGGTGAAGGGGGAGCAGGTGTGTCAGCTGTCCAGAGCCAGAGCAAGAAGACACCAGGCTCTTTTAAACAACCAGCTCTCACATGAACTAAGAGCAAGAACTCACTCATTACCTCAGGAAGGGCACTGAGCCATTTGTGAGAGTTCAGCCCCTATGACCCAAACACCTCTCACCAGGCCCCACCTCCAAAATTAGGGATCACATTTCAACAAGAGATTTGGAGGAGGAAAAACATCCAGACTATATTAGGATCCTTAACTAATCACATCTGCAAAAACCATATTTCCAAATAAGACCACATTCTGTGGTTCCAAGTGGACATGAGTTACTGGGGGACAGCACTCAACCCACTGCAGTCAGTCCTCTGGCCCCTCAAAATTTACATCCTTTCCATGTGCAAAATACATTCGCCTCATCCCAGCATTCACAAAAGTCTTAACCCAATCTAGCAACAATTCCAAGTCTAAAATGGCATTTAAATGTTATCAACTGAACGAGTCTTAAATCTCATAACCCACATTTTCTAAATCAGGGTGAGACTCTGAATATGATCCATCCCAGGGAAAAGTTCCCTTCTATCTGTGGACCTGTGAAACTAGAATATAAGTTATCTGCTTCCAAAATACAATGGCAGGCAGGCATGGCATGGATATTCCCATCCCAAAAAGGAGGAGTTGAAAGAAAAGGGTCACCATTCCCAGCCAAATCCAAAACCCAGCAGCAAAAAATGTCATTAGGGAGAGAGAGATCCAAGATGGCCGACTAGCAACAGCTCAGGAATGTAGCTCCCAGTGAAAGCGCAGAGAACGAGTGGACGCCGCACTTTCCGACGAGTTTATGTTGCCCACAGACCGGGAGATTCCCGGCGGAGAAGCCACGTGGGTCGCCAGCGCGACTCTTTTGGCCGGCGCGGCGCTTTTGCCAGCACCCAGCGCGGCGCTTCCCGGTGCAGAGTGTGCAGGACGGACGGGCTCGGCTGGTCCCATCCCCACAAGGAAAACAGCAATTGGAAGCGCTGAGGACTGAGAGTTTCACAGTGGGCGCAGCGAACCCGGGAAGGTCTGGCTCAGAGCGGACCGGCGTCCGCCAAAGGAAAACTAAGAAACAGAAAAACTTCACCACCGGGCGGAGAGAGATCCAAAATGGCCGCGTAGCAGCAGCTCGGGATTGTGGCTCGCGGTGAGGGCGCAGAGAGCGAGTGGAAGCTGCAAATGCAGACGAATATTTGATGCCCACGGACTGGGAGATTCCCGGCGAGGGAGCCACGCAGGTCGCCAGCGCGACTCTTTTGGCCGGCGCGGCGCTTCTCAGTGCGGAGTGCGCGGGACTGGGTGGTGCCCTTTTAGTCGAGCTCGGCCGGTCCCATCCCCACAAGGAGAACAGCAATTGGAAGCGCTGAGGACTGAGAAGCACAGCAGAACCCGGGAGGGCCCAGCTCTGTGGGGAAGGGGCGCCCCCTGAAGGAAAACTAAGAAACAGAAAAAACTTCATCACCAACAAGCCGGACGTACACTCAGAGACCCAATCTGAAAGTCGGCAATTACAAAGATGACAGGTGGATAAATCCACAAAGATGGGAAGAAACCAGGGCAAAAAGGCTGAGAACACCCAAAATCAGAATGCCTCTCCTCCTACAGGGGATCACAGCTCCTCATCAGCAAGAGAACAAGGCTTGATGGAGGATGAGTGTGATGAACTCACAGAATCAGGCTTCAGAAGGTGGATAATAAGAAACTTCTGTGAGCTAAAAGAACATGTTCTAACCCAATGCAAAGAAACTAAGAAC
>PVKP010029251.1:0-29211 GCA_004027715.1 Plecturocebus donacophilus
CTCCATCTCACACAAACACATCACCAAATCCCATCTCTACCTCTGAAATACTGTAAATCCATCCAATTCTCCGTACCTTCTCTACAGCCCTTACCCTATAGTCATCATTTCTTGCCTAAAATAATGTACAAGTCTCTAAAATAGTCCCTTTCATGCCTGTCACCCTCAAACCTAAATTCCACATGGCAACCAAAATGACATTTTATTCATTTTTTATTTATTTTTCTCCTTTTATACATATGGGGTCTCACTATATTGGCCAAGTTGGTCTTGAACTCCTGGCCTCAAGTGATCCCACATCAGCCTCCTAAAGTGCTGCGATTATTAGCGTGAGTTACCATGCCCATCCCCAGAATGCCTTTTAAAAATCCTATCAGACCATTCCTCTTTCTTCTTTTCTTCCCTTTTTTTTTTAGATGGAGTTTCACTCTTGTTGCCGAGGCTGGAGTGCAATGGCATGATCTCGGCTTACTGCAACCTCTGCCTCCCAGGTTCAAGTGATTCTCCTGCCTCAGCCTCCCAAGTAGCTGCGATTACAGCCTGCCACCATGCCCAGCTAATTTTTGTGTTTTTAGTAGAGATGAGGTTTTCACTGTGTTGGACAGGCTGGTCAACAGTGGGTGGATCTCTTGACCTCAGGTGATCCACCCACTTTGGTCTCCCAAAGTGCTGGGATTACAGGCGTGAGCCTCCATGCCCATCCCTCCTTCTTTTCTTTTTCTCTTTCTTTCTTGTACTTTTTTTTTAGGGTCTCTGTCACCCAGACTGAAGTGCAGTGGTCCGATCTCAGCTTACTACAGCCTCCACTTCCCATGCTCAAGTGATCCTCCCACCTCAGCCTCTCAGTATCCGAGACTACAGGCACATGACAATGCCACCACACCTGGCTAATTTTTGTATTTTTTGTAGAAAGAGGGACTCACTGTGTTGCCCAGGGTGGTTTCTAACTCCTTAGCTCAAGCGATTGCCCACCTTGGCCTCCCAAAGTGCTAGCATTACAGCTGTGAGCCACTGTACCCTGCCCTTTTTCAAAGAGTTCTGCCAAGTCTCAGGATCATTCTCCCTCTTTAAAACCCTTAGTGGTGGGCCAGGTGTGGTGGCTCACTCCTGTAATCCCAGCACTTTGGGAGGCTGAGGTGGGTGGATCACCAGAGGTCAGGAGTCCGAGACCAGCCTGGCCAACACAGTGAAAACCCCATCTCTATTAAAATAGAAAAATTAGCTGGGTATGGTGGCAAACATCTGTAGTCCCAGCTACTTGGGAGGCTGAGGCAAGAGAACTGCTTGAACCTGGGAGGCAGAGGTTGCAGTGAGCCAAGATCGCACCACTGCACTCCAGCCTGGGCGACAGAGTGAGACTTCATCTCAAAAAAAAAATTAGCAGTGCATGCATCGTGGTATGTGCCTGTAATACCAGCTACTCGGGAGGCTGAGGCGGGAGAATTGCTTGAACCTGGGAGTCAGAGGTTACAGTGAACTGAGATCGTGGCACTGCTTTTGAGCCTGGGCGACAGTGCAAGACTCTGTCTCAAAAAAAGGAAAAACCAAAAAAAAAACCCAAAAAACAAAACAAAAAAACTCATCGTGGCAAATGAACCCTTTTACCTTAGGCTACCAGGCCATAATCTAGTCCCTGCCCTCAACAATTACATTTTATACCATTCTCTACCTTGCCTACTACATTCCAACTATACTAGTCTTTTTCTCTGTTCCTATGTGAGAAATTTCACATATGCTATTTCCTCTCTCTGAAAAGCTCTTTCTTCACCTTCAGACTACTGATCCTCATTCCTTAAGTCTTGGCTTTAAATCTCACTTTTGGCCAGGCAAGGTGGCTCATGCCTGTAATCCCAGAACTTTGAGAGGCTGGGGTGGGCAGATCACCTGAGCTCAGGAGTTCGAGACCAGCCTGACTAAGATGGCAAAATCCTGTGTATACAAAAAAAATCCAAAAAATTTAGCCAGGCATGGTGGTGCACGCCTGTAATCTCAGCTACTTGGGAGGCTAAGACATGACAATTGTCTGAACCTGGGAAGCAGCGGTTGCAGTGTGCAGAGATCGTGCCACTGTACTCCAGCCTGAGTGACAGAGGGAGACTCTGTCTCAAAAATAAATGGATAAACAAATCTCCCTTCTCAGAGAATTCTTCCTTGACTATCTCATATAAGTATTCTCCCTGGTGATGTACTCTATCCTTACAACTTGTTAATAACCCTTCACAACTGCTCTAACTTCGTAATTCATAATGTTTTGTTTATTGTATAAGTTTCCTATAGTCGGTAAGCTCCAAGAGGGAAAAGACTATGCCTGTTCCGGTTCTAACTGTACACTCAGCGCCCAAAGCCTGACATACATAGCTGGCACTCAATATTTGTTGAACAAACGAATAAAGAATCAGTGAGCGGGGCAATGGGCTTCTCAGGGGAGCGGCCTCCATAGAGGCGGAGTCTCCCCGCGGGACTGGGACCGGAAGCTTGGGCGGGGCTTCCCAGAGTGGCGCTCACGCCTTGGGGCGGGGCTAGGCGGGCGGCTACTTCGCGGGCAGAATTGGGGGTTATTTTCCCTCTACCTAGCAGTTCCTCCCCCAGAACCCTGGCTCACCCGAAGGCACCTCTCCCCACCACTCGGATCCGCTCGTACTTCTCCATCTCATTTCTTAGAGTTTCACTTCCGTCCCCTACGCGGCGCGTGCGCAGACCTGCCCACTCTGGGCCCCGCCCCTTTGCCGCGAGCTGCTTGCGGGGCGGAGCCAGCTCTCTGGATGTGTGTTCAGCCCCGCGTCGGTGTTCCTGGCCGTGCACCGCACCTGCAGCTGCGACACGCCGTCACTTTTCCTCTCATGACCCTGCTCCACGCAGGGTCCAAGGAATAGGGCAAGAAAATAGGGCGCGCCCCGCACGGTACCCGCCCCTCCCACACACATACCCAGCCTTTGTAAAGCTTGCTAAACTAAAAGGAAGTCGCGCTCCCGAGAGTTGCACCCCACTGGCCGGGCAGGGGTGGGAAGCGAGGATTGACCCCCTCTTTGCCCACGAGTGACGCTGTTTCAGGAGAAAGCGGATTCTCCTTGGCACGCAAACGATAAACACTACCCAAACGACCGAGACCAGCGCTCCCCGCAGAAGGCAGCAGGAATGGTTTCGTGTTTGCCTAGGGAGGGACGGGGGAAATCCCGAGCTGTGCAAGTTGATTCACCTGGGGAGGACGTGAGACGGTCTCAGGCCATCCCGACTAGTGAGCACCGCGCTCGTCAGCACTCAACTCCCCCTTCATACACACGCGCTGCATGAGGGTAATTTGCCTTCAGTGCTCAGCTAGCGTGAGCCCCACGGGGCACGACGGGGGCGGAAGTGGATTACTACCTGAAAACATCAGGGGAGAAGGAAAGACCGCGGCTTCCCCGGGATGAGTTCAAGGCAGAAGCCCAGAGGCAGGGGGCTGGTTTGCGTGCCCAGCGAGTCTCTTGACCGGAAGTGAGGTTAATTCCAGGTTCTCCCTGGCTCCTGCTCTGCGGGAGCTCTACTAAAAATACAAAAATTAGTTGGGCCTGGTGGCGCTTGCCTGTAATCCCAGCTACTCGGGAGGCTGAGGCAGGAAAATCACTTGAACCCGGGAGGCGGAGATTGCAGTGAGCCGAGATCGCGCCATTGCACACTCCAGCCTGGACGACAGAGGGAAACTCCATCTCTCTCTCTCTCTCTTTTTTTGAGACAGTCTCCCTCTGTCGCCAGGCTGGAGTGCAATGACGCGATCTTGGCTCGCTGCAACCTCCGCCTCCCGGGTTCAAGCCATTCTCCTGCCTCAGCCTCTCGAGTAGCAGCTGGGACTATAGGTGCACGTCACCATACCCAACCAATTTTTGTGTTTTTAGTAGAGACAGGGTTTCACCATGTTGGCCAGGATGATCTCGATCTCTCGACCTCATGATCCGCCCACTTTGGCCTCCCAAAGTGTTGGGATTACAAGCACGAGCCACCTCGTCCGGCCCGAGACTCCATCTCAAAAACAAAAATATAAACAAAATCCTCAGTATTCAGGAGGAGGATGTTCATTAGCTGAGGGTTAGATTCTCTATGTTAGAGTGTCTCTAATCCTATGTTAGAGGATTGTGAGGAAAGGGACGTTTTATCTTCTGCTCCAACCCTGGCCCTCGCAAGGGTACCCAAACCCGGCCACGTGGAATGACCGCTGGAAGGGCGCTGGCTCAGGCCGGTGTCGGCCGGCTGACAGAACAGCCTGTGAGCCAAGGGGCGGGGCGGGAAAGCCGCTCACCCGGGACGGCCGTGCTCTCACCTAGAAACCGACCGGGCCTTGGTTGACCTAGGAGTCCCACAGGGGTTAATGTGTAACCTTGGAGCCATAAGGGGAGGCAAACACACTCAAACGGCTTGGTCCCTGGGTCCTTGCGCCTCAGGTTTTTAGCTTCTTCCTCCCTCCCGCAGCACCTTTCCCCACCCCCGCTTTTCCCCTCCCCTCCTCTATTCCCACCCTCTTCTCCCTCCGTGCCCCGACTCCCGCTTCACTTCCCTCGCTGGCTCTTAGCTGCTCCTCCTTTCGCCCAGACTTTACCTACTTTCCCCCAAAGCAGCTGCCTCTGTGAGGGCAGGCCACAGTGAGGGCAGGCTGACACCCAGTGGCCAGGAGCTGGAACTGCTGCAGGGCCACCGGCCTGGAGAGCGAGGGTCACCCCAGCAGTCCCGGCAAATCGGCGGTCTTGCCTGCCCAGACTCTGGGGAGCCAGGCCGAGGGCCGGGACTGTCTGAGGGAGGACTGTGACAGCCGCCCGGCCCTAGGAGCTTATGAGCGGGCGGGGAGAGGTGGCGATGTGTTACTCAGCAGTTCCCAAGTGCCCACCCTTGCGGGCGCGGGAGGGACGGGTAACACCGATCTCCGGCCTGAAGACTGCGAGTGGTGCGGTGCGGGGAACTGGGTCTGCGAGTGGTCCTGGTTCCCGGGAACTGGGAACCTCTGTCGAAAACTGGGCTCCCGAGCCCACCCCAGGACCGGGACTTAGGGGGCGTGGGCGTGCCGGGTCCCGTCCAGCTCTGCCCAGAAAGTGGAGAGAGCTCTCGCTGTACCCGCCCAGGGCGGGGGAGTCGGTGGCCCCGGGGAAAGTGGGGACGCGGGTTAATGAGGCCAAGCGAGCGAGGGCAGCGGAGACTACGTCGGCAGTCGGGAGGCGCCAGCGAGGGGTGCCTCGGCAGCGCTCCCCCAGCACAGGTCCCAGTCGCCCGAAGTCCGCGGGAGCCCAGCGGGGGCCGGGCCGCCGGGGGTACAACCGGCTCGCGCGGGGGCGGCGCCTAAGGGGCGGGGGCAGGCGGGCGGGGCGGGGGCGAGGGCAGCTGGGGGCGGGGCCGGGGGCCTCGCGGGGAGGGCGGGGAGGAGCCAAGGGGCCTAGAGGGCTCCGCCGACACTGTGTAGGGCTGGCGGCTGGCGGCTGGCGGGAGAGACGGCTGTGCTGGACCGGGTCGAAAGGGATCCCGGTTCCCAGAACAGCCCTAGGAGGCAGCCTCGAGGGCGGACAGGCTGACAGCAGGGAGGGCCAGCATGCCCCCACTGCTGCACCCCGCCCTGCCGCTGCTCCTGGGCGCCACGCTGACCTTCCGGGCGCTCCGGCGCGCGCTCTGTCGCCTGCCCCTACCCGTGCACGTGCGCGCCGACCCCCTGCGCACCTGGCGCTGGCACAACCTGCTCGTCTCCTTCGCTCACTCCATTGTGTCGGGGATCTGGGCGCTGCTGTGGTGAGTGAGCGACTGTGGGAATGAGGTGGCCGGGGAATCCTGAGCGGGGAGTTGGGGCCGGCTCTTCTTTTACTACCCCCATCGCTCCCTGGCGGGCTGAGGCCACGTATTCTCACCTGATCCCGTTTGGTATCCTATCCAACCAGAAGCCGCTTGGCCCCAGGGGAGGGGGATTGCACCTGGGAAACTCGAGGCACTTAGGTTTTGCCCAGCCGCTCCTAGCTTCCCAGTCAGCCACTAGCGCGGGCCGAGACTCCCCCAGGGCTGGCAAGGATAACCGGAAAGGTGAGCCTCCTTTCTTCCCTCCCTTACAGTGTATGGCAGTCACCCGACATGTTGGTGGAGATTGAGACGGCATGGTCACTTTCTGGCTATTTGCTCGTTTGCTTCTCTGCAGGTGGGTCTTGCCCAGGAAGCAGAAGGCTAGTTGGGGCAGGAAGCTGCTTGTTCAGTCAGTCGTTCGTGACCTATTGTCTCATCCATCCACTAGGGTATTTCATCCACGACACGTTGGACATCGTGGCTAGCCGTCAGGCGCGAGCCTCTTGGGAATACCTTGTCCATCACATCATGGTAAGAGAAGCAGGCTATGTGGAATAGGCCTAATGCCAGTAACCGCGTTTCTGAACCTGGGAGGCGGCCTATTTTCCTAACACCCCACCCCTCACCCCCTGCAACCTGTGTGCTACTTCTTATGCTAGGATGCTGGAGGTTGGCAGTCTGTGTGCTTATTGACTGAGGCCAGCAACCCATGGCCTCACAGGCTCCTTAGTCTGGAGACACTAACCACAACCAGAAGCTGTGAGCAGGGATCAGAATCTAACGATGTTGAATGAACAGAACAGAACCAAGCATCTTATCCACTACAAACTATTATAAAAATTCGGGATTTTCCAGCCCTCCACCTGATATCCTCCACCAACTTACAGGAAAGTATTTGCATCTGCGTTCCCTCTTACTCTCCTTTTTTTCCTCTAGGCCATGGGTGCCTTCTTCTCTGGCATCTTTTGGAGTAGCTTTGTCGGTGGGGGTGTCTTAACACTACTGGTGGAAGTCAGCAACATCTTCCTCACCATCCGCATGATGATGAAAATCAGTAACGCCCAAGATCATCTCCTCTACCGGGTTAACAAGTATGTGAACCTGGTCATGTACCTTCTCTTCCGCCTGGCCCCTCAGGCTTACCTCACCCATTTCTTCTTGCGTTATGTGGGCCAGAGGACCTTGGGCACCTTCCTGCTGGCTGTCCTGCTCATGTTGGACATGATGATCCTCATCTACTTTTCCCGCCTCCTCCGCTCCGACTTCTGCCCTGAGCGTGTCCCCAGGCAGCAACACAAAGACAAGTTCTTGACTGAGTGAGAGGCACAGAGCCCAGGACAGCAAACACGGACAAGAACAGAACCAGCCTCACATGGAAACTGGGACTTAGCTCCAAGCCCGGGCGTCCTCTGGGGCAAGCCTCTCTACCTTCGGAGCCTGCGCCCACACTATTGAAAACACTAATGAAAGTACTCCTCTGAAGTCCTTGTCCTTTATTGGGCAAGGGGTGAGGGAAGCTGACAGACCGGTTGGACATAGTAGATGGGTGTGTGAGGACAAAATGCTACCAACCCACACTCCCCTGAAATGGATGCTAATGTGCTTCAAACTCTGGGCACTGGTTTCACACACAGCCTCTTCAAGGAATGAAAGGGGTTCTTGTTAAGCTTTGTTACCCTCAACCATGGAGGCAAGCTCTGAGTTCTGGTTTTCCTAGGACACTAACTCTAGTCACAAAGATCTCTGGAGTGATCAAGGATGGAGGAGTGGCAGGGTGAGTTTAGAAAGGATAAGCAGAACAGGAGTCTTGCCCAAGCAGTGGGCAAGTTATAACAACAGTCTGTGTATGGCCTCCCACCCAACCAGAAATTGACAGAGAGGCATGTATATGGTGAAAAGATATATATATATATTTAGAATTAGCCAGCTGGACTCAGTTTAGATGATCCCAATCTGAAAAACAAAAAAGAGCCTCGTTACTGGAGTTGAAACGGAACATGAGGGTAAGGCTTAAGGATACGGGTGGAGTCAGTTAATTATGACTAATCAGCTAAAGCCAGGCTTTGGTCACTAGCATATGCATCATTTGCAACCAGGGATGAGCATTAAGGAGTTTGTAAGAAGGAAACTTACTTTGTTGGCAACATCCAAAGCATCGTAATCAGGAGCCAGTCGAACATATGCCTTCTTCTCTCCATCAGGCCTGGGGTAGAGAAGAAAGCCTTAATCCTGCGGCCTTCACTGCCCACACACCCTCCCCTTTCCTCCCCCAGTCCTCTGGTACTTCAGTGGTTCCTTTGTTCATGTCATTCCTTTCCAATAATGATTTTCCCATCATTAGCCCAGAGGACATTATGAAGCTACAAAGCCAATTCTCTTAAGGGAAACACCACAGGCCAAGTTGAGACTTGAACCAAGGTAATTTGCAAGGAACTGTCTCATTCTAGTGGCCTCAGAAAATGTGCACCAACCCCACAATCAAGTCCTAGAAAGTGTTGCATGAGGTCCTTACAAAGGTCTGTAATTACAGCAGTCTGTAATTCCCGCCTCAAGGCTCACACACTGGGAAACCTACTTCTGACCCCAAGTGTAAATCAAGGAAACTTTCCCCCCTGCTAAAAGGTCCAGGGGAATTTTTTTTTTGAAGGGTCTTGCTTGATTGCTTAGGCTAGGGTACAGTGGGACAATCATAGGTCACTGCAGTCTCAAACTCCTGGGCTCAAGTGATCCTCCTGCATAGCTGGGACTATAAACATCAAGGAGCTTTATGAACCGCAGGAATTTTGGCTGCAGACTGTAGGTCCAGCCCACTCCATATCCCTTGAAGCCCAACTCACCGAATCAGGGTGTTGACCTTGGCCACATCAATGTCATAGAGCTTCTTCACAGCCTGTTTGATCTGGTGCTTGTTGGCTTTAACATCCACGATGAACACAAGTGTGTTGTTGTCTTCTATCTTCTTCATGGCAGACTCAGTGGTCAGTGGAAACTTGATGATAGCATAGTGGTCAAGTCTGGGAGAGAGGCAAAATGGGGTCACCTGGCCTGGACCCAATAGAAAGATGGGCCCTCTTATAGTGCAGAGACAGGAAAGCCTAGGTGCATCAGACAACGAAGTACCAATCATTTTGTTCAGACTTTGGTCGCCTTACAGTGTCATCACCTGCACCCTGAAATCTAAGGGCCTGAAGCCCCAACCCCAGGGGGAGAACATGGTGCATTTTCTTTCTCTTGAAGGGCTCTTACTCCTCAAGTGATTTAAGAATCATCTCACCAGGTGCAATGGCTCACACCTGTAATCCCAGCACTTTGGGAAGCCGAAGTGAGCGAATCACAAGGTCAAGAGATCAAGACCATCCTGGTCAACATGGTGAAACCCTGTCTCTACTTAAAATACAAACATTAGCTGGGTGTGGTCAAGTGTGCCTGTAGTCCCAGCTATTTGGGAGGCTGAGGCAGGAGAATCGCTCGAACCTGGGAGGCAGAGGTTGCAGTGAGCCGAGATGGCGCCAATGCACTCCAGCTTAGTGACATAGTGAGTCTCCAGTAAATAAATAAATCATCTATCTGGTAGAGTTCCACTCTGGTGGTTCACTTTGAGGCTGACCCATGCATTTCTGCCGCTTTTGGTTGCTGAAAACTGGCTCTATGATTGAGGGCCACCAATTCTTGAAAGCAAAATATTTTTTTTTGAGATGGATTTGTCACCCAGGCTGGAGTGCAGTGACACAATCTCGGCTTAGTGCAACCTCCGGGTGAGCACCACCACACCCAGCTAATTTTTAATACAGACGGGGTTTCACCACATTGGCCAAGCTGGTCTCGAACAATTCCTGTCCTCATGATCTACCTGCCTTGGCCTCCCAAAGTGCTGGGATTACAGGTGTGAGCCACTACCTCCATCCCTGAAGAGCAAATTCTTGAAGCCGGTCGTGGTGGCTCACGCCTGTAATCCAAGCACTTTGGAGGCCAAGGCAGGCAGATCACCTAAGGTCAGGAGTTCGACCAGCCTGACCAACATGGTAAAACCCTGTCTTACTAAAAAAAAAAATAAAGAGCAAATTCTTATGCACAGCTGAGCACAACTATAATACAGCTTTCCCCACTAAAAGTCAGCAGCAGGCTGTTTACTCAGACACTACTTTCCTGGTCTGAAATCAGGTCAGGTCTAAATTCTAGGTCCAATTTGGTGGGGTAGGGGCAGGAAAACAGTCTGTGAACTGCTTTCCTGTAAGAACACAATCCACTCTTTTTTCTTTTTCTTTTTTGAGATAGTTTCGCTCTTGTTGCCCAGGCTGGAGTGCAATGGCATGGTCTCGGCTCACTGCAACCTCCGCCTCCCAGGTTTAAGCAATTCTTCTGCCTCAGCCTTCTGAGCAGCTGGGATTACAGGAACGCACCACCACGCCCAGCTAATTTTGTAGTTTTAGTAGAGATGGGGTTTCACCATGTTGGTTAGGCTGGTCTGGAACTCCTGACCTCAGTTCATCCACCTGCCTCAGCCTCCCACAGTTCTGGGATTACAGGCATGAGCCACCACGCCCAGCTTTTCCTTTTCTCATTCTTTTTCTTAGGAAAGAGCAGAAGCAGCAAAAACCCATTGGTAGTAACTACTACCAATGCTCTACTCAAATCTGTGGTCTCTAAAAAGTCAGTTATTACGGGTAGCTCAAATACTCAAGTGCCCAACCTTTTGCTCATTTTCCCCCAACCATTCCTTCAGCAGTATGAAAATTTGGGAAAATGAATAGAACAAAACTTCTATACAAGACTGCAGGCCATAACTGCAAAATACAGATAACGGAATCGCCATTATCAATCAAGAATCAACCCACATTCTCACCCTAATTGTTCCCTACAGCAGTTGGAGCTATGAGCAAGGAATCTCTGTAATTCTACTTTATACTCCTCCCAAAATAGTTTTCAAGCCGTGACCACATGTGAAGCAATAATTAACCTACCAGAAATTTTGAGAGACTCTTTTTTTTTTTTTTCTGAGACGGAGCTTCACTCTTGTTGCCCAGTCTGCAGTACAATGTCACGCAACCTCCGCCTCCAGAGTTCAAAGTAGCATGAGCCACCCACCCGGTTAATTTTGTATTTTTAGCAGAAACGAGGTTTCTCCATGATGGTCAGGCTGGTCTCAAACTCCTGACCTCAGGTGATCCACCCGCCTCGGCCTCCCAAAGTGCTGGGATTACAGATGTGAGCCACAGCGCCAGGCCACTGGGCTGATTTAAAAGGAATTCCTGCCAGCACTGTAAATGGGGCAGAAACAATATCCTCACACTTTCTATTAGAGAAGCACACTGGGCCGGGCACGGTGGCTCAAGTCTGTAATCCCAGCACTTTGGGAGGCCGAGGCGGGCGGATCACGAGACCATCCTGTCCAACATGGTTAAACTCCATCTCTGTGGGGAAAAAAAAAAAAGAGAGAGAGAGAGAGAGGCACACTGAACACAACTTGTGTCTGGGAAGCCATCACACAGAGTGAGTGAATTTCCCAATTACCAACTACCCAAATCTTTTTATGGGCAGAGGAGCAGTACTGACTTGTTTCTCCTGGGGGCGCTCTTCCGAGGATATTTGGGCTGCCTCCGGAGTCGCAGTGTCTTGGGTCGCCGGAAGGTGGGTGACGTGCGGATCTTCTTTTTTTTGTGGCTGTGGACACCTTTCAACACTGCCTTCTTGGCCTTTAAAGCCTTTGCTTTGGCTTCGGCTTTAGGAGGAGCAGGAGCTGGGAGAGAAGAAAACAAAATGAGGGTGAGGAATCTTAAAAATAGGCCACTTCCGGCCTCAAGAACTACAGTGGGCGACCCTGGCCACACGTGCATCAGTGGTTCCTTTGCAGACATCACAAGTGTCAGGAGATTAAAATTTTTCCATCATATGCACAATACCAGAGGCGAAAGTGACCAACTCGCAGTAACTCCAGGAATACGACTAAGAAACAAAGTAGCACTGAACTAAAGCTTGATAAATTTCCAGAACATGTCCTACGAATTTTACACATACCCCATCGCAAAACCATGCGGAGGCGGGTAATGTAGCCCGATCAAACATGAACCCGAAGGAAAATGAGTAAAGCTGAGGGCACTAATTCCTTACAGGCCCGGGGACATGGAGCGCCAGCTTATGGATGCGTACAGCTTCCCAGAGCCGACTGTCTGGCTCTCCCTGGCGGGTGATAATGCCGCTGGGGTGACCTCCCCAACTCCCTCCACAGGAATTAAGCCCATGAGGCTGGGCCCACGCGGACCACGTATACTGCGTGTCCGAAACGCGGGGAGCAGCTTCGAAGCACAGCCCTCAGGGCTTAGTCCATCTACCATACTCCCAATTCGTTCGCTCTGTGGTGCGACGATCCCGGGTAAACCAACAGCGGCCCCCAGCCCCAGCACACACCTTCCTTCTTCGCTTTCGGCGCCATCTTGTGAAAAGGGTCTCCAATGCCTGTTCCCACAGGCTTATAGCGCCAAATCGCACCAAAGACTCGCGATGCTTTGTACTTAGAGCTGACTGGGTAATTTGCAGAGTGGCGCCTTCTGGGAACGGTAGTTAGGTTTACTTTCTTTTTCGAGCGTGAATTAGCATGCACCACTCCTCCCCTCAAAGTCACTAAAGCTTCATGGGGGTTGTAGTTTTTTGAAGACACGCGTTTATTTGCTCAGGCCAGTGGACCGTGTAGCCGGGTGTCGCTCGGGTCTGGTCCCAGGAGCTTCCCATCTTGATCAATTTGCCAGTCTCAGGGAAGAGGATTGCCACGCCAGGAGACAGGAACGCTGCTAAGCGGAAAGAACACATTAAGATTGACTCGGGAGTTAGATACAGCTAAATTCTAGCGTGCTGGAGCAGGATTTGCTCGGTCGAACTCCCTCAGCCAGCATCTGTGGGAGTTCAGATGGACCTCAGAAAGTTGAGGTCCAGAGAGGAATGTGATTAATCGATAATACAGTGATTTAGTGGCAGAAAAAAATCAAGTCAGGGCCGGGCGCGGTGGCTCACGCCCATAATCCCGGCACTTTGGGAGGTTGAGGTGGGCGAATTGCTTCGAGCCCAGGAGTTCGAGACCAGCCTAGGCAACATAGCGAAACCTCGTCTCTACAAAAGAATACAAAAATTACCCGGGCATGGTGGTGCGTGCCTGTAGTCCCAGTTCCTTGACAGGTTGAGGTGGAAGGATCTCTTGAGCCCAGAAGGTCGAGGCTGCAGTGAGCCATTCCAGTCTGGGTGGCAGAGTGAGACTCTGTCTCAAAAAAAAAAAAAAAAAAAATCGAGTCACGGGGGGGAAAAGTGTCAGAAGAAGTACAAGGCGGCCACACCTGCCCCTCTTCACCTGCGACACTGACACTGTTAAGTTTTCCTGCATTTCTGATAATGCTCTTGAAGTTCTATGAAAATTCCACACAGTTCTCCAAGATTCGCTAGTTCTTCCTGTGAGTAACTTCATTCACAGTCCCCTACCTTCAACTAGTCTTCCCTTCCATGTCCGGGTCATCTTTACATGCTCAAATTCAGCTCCAGACACAGGGCAAGGTTTCATAACACTCATGTTTGCGTCTCCTGAGGCGTATGCCTAACCCATCCCACTTGATCCTTTCTGTCTTCCCTCTCCCCTCATAAATCGAGACGTCCCCTTTGACGGTGAAATTGATTGTGCACTACCCCCTCTTCTATCCGGCAGGACTTTGCAAATAGGAGAAGTTGTCTTTGGGGGGTAAAGATTCCAATGGGGTCAGAACAATGAACACCCATACCGGAGGGGAGTCCCCACCTCCCAGAGTGGAGACCACCCCAAAGAGCGGAGTTTCCCGATCTACTTAGCCCCTTTTTATCCTCTGTCGAGGGAGGCAGCTTGATCTTCAGCCCTTCCACCTCCCAATCTGTACAGCAGCTTTGAAGGAAAAGATGCCAGACTTCAGACGTCTCTCTCC
Organism: Plecturocebus donacophilus; assembly: GCA_004027715.1. NCBI lineage: Eukaryota > Metazoa > Chordata > Mammalia > Primates > Pitheciidae > Plecturocebus > Plecturocebus donacophilus. Next base: position 13,719 of record PVKP010029251.1, read on the forward strand.
TCGGTGGGTACCTCATTCTAACCCTGACACCCCCTTCAAACGCTTCCCCCCTCCCACATCCCAGGGCAGAAGGGCGAGCAGGGCAGACTCTATGAGTCACCTCCTGGGCCTGGAGTTGAGGAGGGAAGCGCCGCCTCTCCTTGGGCCCCTTCTCTCCCCCTTTCCCCTCCCTGCGGGTTCCTGGCATCGCCAGATGCTGCGCAGCAGTCTCCGATTCCCCATCACCAATTCGGCTGGGTAAGGGTCCCCAAGAAGGCGTAGCCCGGCTTAGAGGTGCAGGGGAGAGGAGCCTGGGGAGTTCCCTATTTGGATAGGCTCCAGCCCGGCTGGGGGCGGTCCCGGTGCCCCGTGAGGCGTCAGGCGAGGGAGCCTGAGCTGGGCAGCGCAGAGGGGAGGAGAGGAGAGGGAGGCGAGGGCGGGCTGCGAGGCCTGCAGCGGCCAGGAGAGGGGCAGGGGGCGGCCCTTCTCCAGGAATTTCCGGGGATCGTGTTACAGCGTTCGCGCAGCCCGGGCGGAGTGGGACCCGAGGCCCTGTAGCCGGACTGGGCCCCTCGCCCCCTCCTCCAGAGGCCTGCGGGCCTTGGCAGCGCCGCCCCTGCACACACTGACCCCGTGTGGCGGGGCCGCTCTGCGCCCCCGGGCCGTTCTGTTATGGTAGGGCCGCCTCAGTCCCGAGATGACGTCGGGTCTCCGCGGCCCCGGGTTGTTGTAGGCACTGTCCGGCCCCGCGTAATCGTAGGGTCTGCGCGGGCCCGGCCTGCACCAGACGGGACTCCCCGCCCCCAATTGGCGGCCGAGGAGTCTCCTCGCCCTAGAGTCATCTTCGGTACGCCCAGGGCCCGAGTGATTTTGGGCTCGCCCCGGCCCCGGGTGATTGTTTCATCTCCGTGGCCCGCGGTGGTCGTAGCGTCTCCGAGACCGCGCGCTCCCGTAGGGTCTCCGTGGCCCCGAGTGATAGTCGGGACACCCCGGCCGCGGGTGATCGTCGGGTCTCCACGCGCTCGAGTCGCCGGCGCAGATCCGGCCTCGGCTCCTTCTCAAGGCGCCCCGCAAGGCCGCAGGCAGGATGAACATTCTGGCTCCAGTGCGGAGGGACCGCGTCCTGGCGGAGCTGCCCCAGGTAGGCGCCAGGGCCACGTCAGGCTCCTGTCTACAGCCCAGGGTGTGGGCGGGGAGGTGGCGGCGGCACCTGACGAGTTAGAGGACTGGGCCCAGGCCTGCCACCCAGCTAGGCCTGCTGCTTCTGGGTGGTCCCTGCACTCCACCCCTACCCGGGCTGCTTGGCTGCGGGACAAGGGCCAGGAGCCGGAAGCTCCATTCTCTATCATCCCTCCCACTAAGTGCCTGAGGAAGGAGGCCGCTTTGCACGTGCACAAAGACTTCCATCCCCGCGTCACCTGCGCCTGCCAGGAGCACCGGACAGGCACCGTGGGGTGAGTTGGGGACACCGTAACAGAGGCGGTCCCAGGAAACTAGCCATGGCAAGGGTAAACAACCTCCCCTTTGGGGCTTCATTTCAGCCCCTACCAGCTATATGGTTATTTCCCCTCTTCAAGCCACTGTGTTCTCTCCTCTTTCCAACAAGTTTGTGAGTTCTTTGAGATGGGGTGGGGTAAAGGGTGGCAGCTGGATTCCTGAGTAGAGGCTAAGGTGTATGAGATGGGAAGGTGGCCACCTGCTCAGATCCCCACATAGCATCCATGGAGCCCCAGGGCAGGGGTCTTGCTGTGCTTACAGGGATGAGTCTTATTGTGGGTTTTAAAGGTAATACTGATAACAGTTGCCACCATTAACTGAGCATTTGCTGTGTGCCAGGCAGTGTTGGGTACTATCATTATCTTTATTGAATGGAAAAGACCATCACTTAAGATATATTCTGATTTCAGAGATGTTAAAATGGTGGGAGAGGGTGTTTTAGAATATAGGACATTTATCTCATTTTAACCTTCACAACTACCCAATAAAATATATACTTGGCCGGGTACGGTGGCTCACGCCTGTAATCCTAGCACTTTGGGAGGCCGAGGCAGATGGATCACGAGGTCAGAAGTTCAAGACCAGCCTGGCCAACATGGTGAAACCTTGTCTCTATTTAAAAAAAAAAAAAAGTATATATATATATATACACACACACACACACACACACACATACACACTAACTTCACGTAAGTGTTGAAACTGAGGCTTAGGGAGGCTAAATAACGTGTCCAAAGTCACACACCTAACAAGTGTGAGAGCTGGGATTCAAATTCCTGTCTCTCTGATGCTTCAGCATAAAACACTCCTCCTCCCCAGCACATCTGTCCAGGCAGCTGCCTGGGACACCTGGTGTCTATAAGTCCCTCAGTGTAGGTGCAGCTAGCTTCGTGGACCTAGTAAGGAACACTGGAACTCCCAAGGGTGAAAGAGCTCGTGCCCACTTCTCTTGCCCACTCTTCTGTCCAGCAGATTTAAGATCTCCAAGGTCATTGTGGTGGGGGACCTGTCGGTGGGGAAGACTTGCCTCATTAATAGGTAAGAGGGTGCTGGAGCTGAGCTGGGCAGGGTGGGGCCAAGCTTAGCCAGGTGGGCTGACTCCAGATTGGAGCATCTGGTAACCTCTCAGGTTCTGCAAAGACACCTTTGATAAGAATTATAAGGCCACCATTGGAGTGGACTTCGAGATGGAACGATTTGAGGTGCTGGGCGTCCCCTTCAGTTTGCAGCTGTGAGTGCTTCCACATCCCTTCCAGGCATCCCTTCCCCCAGCACCCACACCCCCCAGTATACACCTGTGCTTTACTCCTCCTTCCTTCCAGTTGGGATACCGCTGGACAGGAGAGATTCAAATGCATTGCATCAACTTACTACCGAGGAGCTCAAGGTAAGTGGCTGGTGAAGAGGGGTAGGTGGGTCTCAGAGTGCACATGGCTTCTCATCTAGAGCTGGAAGGATTGGGGAAATGAGCCAGTAGTGGCTTCCTTGTCAACTTGGGGCTGTTTCTGCCACTCTTCCAGCCATCATCATTGTCTTCAACCTGAATGATGTGGCATCTCTGGAACACACCAAGTATGTGAGCATCCTGCAATATAATGGGAGGCTCCGGGAAGAGAGGGTTCAGAACAGAGGGGTGGTCGGGAAGAAGAAGAATGCATGTAGGACCAAAGAGGGGGTCACTGGACATACGAATGTCAGTGGGAGGGGCCCAGCAGGCTCACTCCTCCCTCACTTTTTACCACCCATTGCAGGCAGTGGCTGGCTGATGCCCTGAAAGAGAATGACCCTTCCAGTGTGCTTCTCTTCCTCGTAGGTTCCAAGAAGGACCTGAGTGTGAGTATGCCAGTGGGGGGAATTTCTATCTTGGTGAGGGAATGTCCCCCTCTGATTCTGACCTTCCCTCAGACCCCTGCTCAGTATGCACTGATGGAGAAAGACGCCCTCAAGGTGGCCCAGGAGATGAAGGCTGAGTACTGGGCAGTCTCATCTCTCACTGGTGAGTTGGAGGCTTCAGTCCTCTGCTGTGGCACTCCTGCCTGCCTCTCCTCTCACTGCTACACCTCCAGCTGTGCCCTGTGCCCCCAGACCCAGCACTGTCCCTGAGCACATATCTGCTCCCTGTGTCAGGTGAGAATGTCCGAGAATTCTTCTTCCGTGTGGCAGCACTGACCTTTGAGGCCAATGTGCTGGCTGAGCTGGAGAAATCAGGAGCCCGACGCATTGGGGATGTTGTCCGTGAGTACCCGCCTGGTTGAGGGTGGCAGAGGGCACAGTGAGTCTCCGATCCTACTTCACATATTTCCCTTCTTTAGGCATCAACAGTAATGACAGCAACCTCTACCTAACTGCCAGCAAGAAGAAGCCCACGTGTTGCCCCTGAGAGGTTGAGGAGACTGTTCAGAGACTGCCCAGCCCTGGGGTACTGTGCCACCTTCATTCCCCCAGAGCTTGACCCCTGGACATTTGCACTGATTTTATCCAGACCAAAGAGCTGCCTTTTGGTGGCAGTATCCCCAGAGGGGTAGCTGGGACCATGCTAGTCACTTCCTGCCCCCAGGCACCGTGCCAAAGACTGGATGCCCCCTACTCCTCAGGAGACTCTCCAGGGTGCCCAGCAGTAGAGGGGGAGAGTGTCCCCTGTTCTTTTGCTCAGCCTGCTGGACACTTTGTGTATGAGAATATCTAATGATTCCAGCCTCTCACTGTGCCTTTATGCATTAAAATTTCTTTGTTACAACACTTTAGGGGCTGGAGTTCTTTGTTAGGGATGAGGGATATGGAATGGGCACGACTGTGTGGCCACCTTGGTACTGGACCCCCCTGTGGGGATGCTATGCTGGCCACTCCCGGCCCCTGGGTAGGTTCAGGTAGGCTGGGAGCTGAAAGATCAGTTTGTGGGCTGCACCGGGCCCTCAAGGGGTGAGGTCTGAATGGCTGGCTTTGAGAGCACTTTCCCCACACATGCTTATACCCAAATTTTCACTACTGGGGAATCTTTTTCCTTTTTTCACCTTTTTCTTGCCTTCCCTTTAAGAAATACTTTTCCAGGCCATGAGTGGTGGCTCACGCCTGTAATCCCAGCACTTTGGGAGGCCAAGGCGGTTGGATAACCAGGTCAGGAGATTAAGACCATCCTGGCCAACATGGTGAAACACTGTCTCTACTAAAAATGCAAAAATTAGCTGGGCATGGTGGCAGGCTCCTGTAATCCCAGCTATTCGGGAGGCTGAGGCAGGAGAATAGCTTGAATCAGGGAGGTGGAGGTTGCAGTGAGCCAAGATTGCGCCACTGCACTCCAGCCTGGAAACAGAGCAAGATTCCATAAAAAAAAAAAAGGCTGGGTGAGGTGGCTCATGCCTTTGGGATCTAATCCCAGCACTTTGGGAGGCCAAGGCTGGTGGATCATCCCTGTCTCTACAAAAGAAAAAAAAAAAGAAATACTTTTCCAGCCTAGGTGGCATGGTGGTTCATGTTTGTTATCTCAGCACTTTCGGAGGCCAAGGCAGGTGGATCATTTGAATTCAGGATTTCGAGACCAGCCTGGCCAATATGATGAAACCCCATCTCCATTAAAATACAAAAATTAGCTGGGCGTGGTGGTGTGTGCCTGTAATTCCAGCTACTTGGGAGGATGAGTCAGGAGAATTGCTTGAACCTAGGAGGCAGAGGTTGCAGTGAGCTGATCGTGCCACTGCACTACAGCCTGGGTGACAGAGCAGGACTCCATCTAATTTATGTTGTACAATGGACCTCGTTTGAGCAAAAAAAGAAAAAGAAAAAGACTCCATCTAAAAAAAAAAAATGGCCAGGCGCAGTGGCTCACTCATGTAATCTCAGCAGTTTGGGAGGCTGAGACGGGCAGATTACGAGGTCAGGAAATCGAGACCATCCTGGCCACCAAGGTGAAAGCCCGTCTCTACTAAAAATACCAAAAAATTAGCTGGATGTGGTGGCGCACACTTGTAGTCCCAGCTACTAGGAAGGCTGAGGCAGGAGAATTGTTTGAACCCAGGAAGCAGAGATTGCAGTGAGCCGCGATCATGCCACTGCACTACAGCCTGGGTGACAGTGTGAGACTCTGTCTCAAAAAAAAAAAAAAAAGGAAAAGAAATACTTTTCCAAAGGAAACAAAGTAAGAAATGATTGAGTTTTGGATGTTTTTGTTGTTGTTGTTGGGGGGTTGACCACACAGTCCAGGGAGGGTAGGGACCCTGGCTCTAATTCAGAAGGACCTGAGTTTGAATGTTTGAATCCTTGCTGTCCACTCTTACTATGAGAATGCAGGCAAATCACTTATCCTCTGGGCCTCAATTTCCTCATCTGATAATACTGAGTTCATGAGGTCATAAGGATAAAATAAGATAAAGTACTAACATACACACATAAGATGAGCTCAAAAACCTTAGTTATTATTGTTATTATTAGTATTCTTTTTGAGAGGGAGTTTCACTCTGTCACCCAGGCTGGAGTACAATGGTGCGATCTTGGCTCACTGCAACCTCTGCCTCCCGTGTTCAAGCAGTTCTCTACCTCAGCCTCCCGAGTAGCTGGCATTACAGGCACATGCCACCACACTCGGTTAATTTTTGTATTCTTAGTAGAGACGGGGTTTCACCAAATTGGCCAGGCTGGTCTTGAACTCCTGACCTCGTGATCCACCTGCCTGGGCCTCCCAAAGTGCTGAGATTACAGGTGTGAGCCACTGTGCCTGGCAAAAACCTTAGTTATTATAACCATTAACTTTCTTTTTTGTTTATCAACTTCTGTATGGGGAAGGGTGACCAAGACCCTGGCTCCTTGTTAACATCTGACCCAGAGTTCCAGAATAGCTGGAAGTACCTCAGACATCTGAGTCAACAAAGGAGGACTTAGGGCCTCATATCGTCCTTGGAGTCTAAGGAGGATCCAGGTTAGAAGGCAGATTCTGGCTCCAAGTTGGCAAGTGCTCTGTTCCATGCCCAGTTCCATTCTCACCAGGATGGATGGCTTTTCTGGACACTTCCCTTCCCGGCTTCCCCTCCCTTGCAGTTCCTAGACTCTCTAGCGCTACCATGGGAAGGAGGGGCTGGGCAGCAGCCTTACCCACTCTGGACTTGGGTCTGGAGGAAAGTGAAGGTGGGGATCAGGCTGAGCAACAGCAGCAGCAGAGATGTGGATGATGGTGGAAAAAAACAAGGTGTGAAGTCCATTCTTTTCCCTCCTCTCCATCTTGGCTTTGGAAGCTGGTGCAGAGAGAAATGGAGGGGTGCAGTGCATGGCATGTGGGTGATGTGGCAGTAACTTCTTTTCACATTCTCCTGTCATCATTTTTTCCATCTCTGCACCCTCGAAGCACTGTGCTCTTCACCCTTGCCTTTCCTGTTAGCGGATGTGTTGTGTGTGAAGCCGGCACCACAGTCCAGGTGTGTGTGGTGTTTGTGCTGCACTGGGTGTGCGAGTTCTGTGTTCTATGTGCATGTTGTATTAGTCTGTGTGTGGTTGAGATATGTGCATGTGCAGTGTGTGTATGCTGTACCTGAGGGGATGAGGTTCCTATGAATGCAGCTGGCCCTGTTCTCCGGACGCGGGACAAGCTTATGGAGACGGAAACGGACTCTTTTTTTTTTTTTTTTTTTGAGACTGAGTCTCAAAAAAGTCTGGGAGACCACATCAGGTTTTCATCCGGGGGTTAGGCCTTGGTAGAGGCCTGTGGACAGGGAGGGGAAGCCCGGCCTCCTCCGGAGCCGGAGGGACCTCGAAGCCAGGACGATGGGGTGGAGATGGCGACGCCCGGAGGCCCTCGCTCGCCGGCAGGCAGAAGTGGATTGCCACGGAGTTCCCGAGGGTCGGCGGGGCGGGGAGCGGGCGGGTGTCAGGTCTCCATATGCAAGCCTGGGGCCTGAAAGTCTGAAGTCCTGCTTGCCTCGACTGACGCCTCCCACCCCCTGCCTGCGTTCGCCATTGTCCCTGATCGCTTCCCCCGACAAGCCCCTCACCCAACCCTGCCATCTTAACTGTTCTTATGATAATGTAAATACCTCTCACCTAACCCTGCCATTGTAACTGAACTTGTGGTCATGTACACTCCTTGTCCCTAACCCCCACCACTGTAACCGATCTGACTCTGCAACACCCCCGCTCCGCAAAAAACTACCCAAACCTATAAAACCAACTCCTATCCCACTACGCTTTGCTAATACCCTTTTCGGCCTTAGCCCACCTGCACCCAAGTGAATAAACAGCCATGTTGCTCACACCAAGTCTGTTTGGAAGGTCTTTTCATTCAAAGCGCGCGTTTTTTCAACAGCGGGAGTGTGCGGTTTAGAGAATGGCTGAGGCGGGGCTCAGAATGGGGCTGGGACAAGGATCGGTGTAAGGCTCAGTTGGGGCTACGATCTGGAGGCAAGGTTAAAATCTGGGGTTTGGACTGCGATCTGGAACCAGGGATGGGTGGTGAGCGCTGGGCCTGTAAGGTTAAGTTCTGGGATAAACGGTTAAATCCTAGGATTACAGGGGGAACAAAGAGGGGCCTGGGAGGCGCAGGGAGGCCCCGGATGAAGAACGCGGCTGACGCTGAGCCCCGGGCTGGGAAGACCACGCAGCCTGGAGTGGGGCGGCGCAGGCGGGCGGGGGCTGCGACAGAATGAGTCGGAGCTAGGGGCCAGGCGGGGTCGAAGCCTAGACTGGAGTTCACGGCTGGGCCGAGGGCTCGACCTGGCAAAGGCTCGGGGTTGGACTTCACGGAAGAGACCGGTGGAGACGAAGACCTCGGCGGAGAGCGATGTGGGTCAGAACTACGCTCACAACTGAAAGGTGGACTAAGGAAAAGACCGAGCCCACGGCCCGCTCGTGGGATGTGAGACTGCGCCGCGGTAAGAGGGGCGTGGCAGAGGCTGGGGCGTGGCGCGGCTTGGCTCGCCGACCCGGGGCGGCCCACGTGGGAGGCGGGGCCCAGGGCTGGGCCGGGGCGGAGCTAGGTCCGGGGGGCGGGCTTGCGTCGAGCCGCGGGCCAATGATTGAGGACTGCGGACCTGCGCCCTGCCGGGTCGCCCGTGGGTTGGGCTGGAAGTCTGGCTCTAGCCAGGGCTGGAATTTTGGGCTGTCGGACTGGGAGGCACCGCCGGGCCCTACCCGCGGGCGCCGGCCGCTGCCTTTGAAGCGCCGGTCTTGGCTGGGGCCCATGGATCAGCGCCCACCCCAACGCCCGGGAGGGAGCGGGCAGTTCCATCGACCCTGAGGGTGGACCAAGGAGTCTGGGGGTTCCACGCGTGACATCACAATTACCTCTGCGGGGGAGAGGTCAGAGAGGCATTTCCTAGGAGACGCGGGCGCACTGCCCCTCCCTTGCTTCCACCTTTTCCCTCTTTCCTAGTTTCTTCCCTCACCTTTCTCCTTCCCTCCCTTCCCTCCCTACTCCTTTCGACTGCTCTGGTGCCCACCCCCTGTACTTCCAGGGCGAGGAGAGCCCCTCGGCCCCGCAGGACAGGGAGGATTCTGTACAGATGAGCATCATCTGTGAGTTTTGAGTTAGGCATCTGCGCACCGATTAACACCTCACAGGGAGACACCATAAGCCTCCCCCTTCCTTTGACTCTATCACCCTCCTCATTCATTGTGTGTGCAGTGTCAGTCACTCTCTTCAAGCGCTCTGGACTGCTGCTGATTAGAGCTCTCCTCCTGTCCTCTGGAACTAAAGAGCAGATTGCTTTTCTCACCTCTGAAGAGAGTTACTAAATTCGTCTCCCCTTTTGTCCCTCCTCCCCTGGTCTCCTTCAGAGACACAGCTGATGGGTGTCCGAAGTTCTGGGGAGCTAGTCAGTGAAGAGTAAACAGGCTCTGACCCTGCATGTGCGCCTCTTTCATGGTGGCTCCTGAAACAGCAAGGCAGAGTAGTTTTGGTTCCTCACCCTGGCTGGGGCCTCTGCGGCATTGGCAGTATTGGGGCTGAAAAGCAGGTGTAGTGGGAAGTGACAACTGGAAGGACAGGTGTTTTTTTTTTTTTTTTCTTTTTTAAGATGGGGTTTCACCATGTTGGTCAGGCTGGTCTTGAACTCCTGACCTCAGGTGATTCGCCCGCCTTGGCCTCCAAAGTGCTTGGATTATAGGCATGAGCCACCATACCCGGCCTGTTTTGTTTTGTTTTGAGACGCAGTCTCACTCTGTTCCCCAGGCTGGAGTGCAGTAGCACGATCTCTGCTCACTGCAACCTGCACCTCCTGGGTTCAGGCGATTCTCATGCGTCAGCCTCGAGTGTGTGTGCCGCCACACCTGGCAAATTTTTTGATTTTGAGTAGAGACGGGGCTTCACCATGTTGGCTATGCTGGTCCCAAACTCCTGACCTCAAGTGACCCACCTACCTCTGCCTCCCAAAGTTCTGGGATTACAGGCACGAGCCACAGCACCTGGCCTGTAAGGACAGGTTTTGCATATGGAGATGAATGTGGTTTATTTTATTTATTTATTTTGAGACAGAGTTTCACTCTTGTTGCCCAGGCTGGAGTGCAGTGGCTCGATCTCAACTCACTACAACCTCCACCTCCTGGGTTCAAGCAATTCTCCTGTCTCAGCCTCCTGTGCATCTGGGATTACAGGTGCCTGCCACTACGCCCGACTATTTTTAGTAGAGACGGGGTTTCACCATGTTGGCCAGGTTGGTCTCGAACTCCTTCCTGACCTCAGGTGATCCGCCCGCCTCACCCTCCCAAAGTGCTGGGATTACAGGTGTGAGCTACCGTGCCTGGCCAGTTTATTTTTTAAGACAGAGTCTCACTCTGTTGCCCAGGTTGGAGTGCTGTGGCATTCTCAGCTCACTGCAACCTCTGCCTCGCCGGTTCACTCAAGCAGAATATGGTTTTAAGGCTTGGCTGTGGAGCTTCACATACAGAATGACCCTTTGTTTACAGGCGTGTGTCCCCAGGCAACAGTAAGTAGGGCAGAAAGAGCATAGGCTATGGAACCAGGAAGACCTGGGTTTGAATCCTATCTCTGCCATCTAGTAACATGTATCTTGGGACAAATTACTTATTCTCTCTGAGTGTCTGTGTTCTCATCCATAGATTGGGGCTGTGGTGGGGATTTAGAATCGAGGGCATATATTTTAGTTGAGACAGGGTCTCACTCTGTTGCCCAGGCTGGAGTGCAATGGCGTGATCATGGCTTACTGCAGCCTCTAACTCCCTGGACTCAGGTGATCCTCCCACCAAAGCCTCCCAAGTAGCTGGGACTACAGGCGCACACCACTAGCCAGCTAATATTTTTTTGTAGAGATGGGGTTTTGCCATGTTGCCCAGGTTGGTCTCAAACTCCTGGGCTTGTGATCTACCCGCCTCAGACTCCCAAAATGATGGGATTACAGATTTATGTCATTTCATTGGTGGATGTTGGAAACATGGAAGTTGATGAAATTATCCAGGACATGGTTTTGTACAGTCTTCTGAGGAGGCGACCAAGACAGAACTCTGGTAATCACCAATTTAAGGTGTACAGCAAAAGAAGAGGAGATAGCAAAGGAGACAGGGAAGAACTAAAGAGCTAGTTAGAGAAGAAAGAGAAAGATGAGGTCTGCCATGGAAGCCCAAGGATCAGTTTGCAGAAGAAAGAGATTCATTGGTCAACAGGGTCAAATGGGTTGAGACAAGAAGGCCACTGGGTTTGGCTACTGGGAAACTGCTGGTAGCCTTTGCCAAAGCTATTCAGATGGAGGGGTGGATGGCTGCCATGTTGCAGGAGGCTGGAGGAGAAGAGGTGGAGACACTGAGCTCACTGAGGGTAGGGACTGGGCCTCTTTTCTAGTGCCGAGTGAAGCCACCCAATATACGTCCTCGAATGAGTGAATCAATTTGGATTGAGAGGGGGATATGCAGTTGCAGGAGAAACAGGATTGACAAGAGTGTTTTGTTTAATGATGTTTATAGTCTGTAAGGGGGGAAAAAGCCAGTAAAAACAGAGAAGGTGTCAATTCTGGCTGGGACCTAAAATATAGATGCTTTGGGCATGAGGAAGGAGGGACACCCTTTCCCAGGGAAGAAAAGTTGATGAGGGTTGGAGCTTCCACAGATAATGCCGGTGAAATTATCTGCTGAGATAAACAGTGGTTGCAGGAGTTTCCAGGAAGCACTTAAAGTCATTCATTCATTCATTTGTTCATTTCACAAATTTTGAGTACTGGCTGTGCTGTGGAAAACAGGTGGAGGAGCTGATCAGGGACTTGTAGGAGGATGACAAAGTGCCACTGAAGGCCTGCTGAAGACCCCAAGCAATCAGCTTCCCTTCATTAAGCAGGCCTCAAGTCCAGTGCCTCAAGGGACAAAGCTAGTTGTGGGACAGAAAGGCATAGGGGCAGACTCTGTCTTGTGGTTGCTAATGGCTGAGGGAACTGCTGCCCCTGTCAGAGGTCTGCTCAGGGTCACCCTCTGTCCAAGCTCCACACACCCTGGGACAGTTTCTGGAGCTGTCCCTCCTTGCCTAGACCCTGGCTGACTCCTATTAATCACTGTAACTCTAGTGATGCTCCTTCCAAGAAGTCTTCCATAATCCCCCATCCTCCTTTCCAGTCCTGGTAGGTGGCCCTTGTCCTGTGCTGCTACCATCCATTTCCTTCTCTGTCAGCATCTGCATCACACTACTGTCATGAACTTCCCGTGTCCCTCTCCCCTCCCACAACCCCTCAAGAGCAGGGACTGTTGTTTAATCTCTGCATCTCCAGAATGCAGCGGGAGCCTGACATGCGGAGCTTCTTGGGATATGTTTGGTGAATAAACGGCACAGGGAGGGGGCTGCCGCTGCCACTGCCACTCTGTGCTCTCTCAGATGTAAACAGGTTTCCCAGCTGGGAGAGAGGACATCTGCTGGCTGATGTGGCATCTAGCACTGATGTGTCTACCATCTCCTCTGAAGGTGGGTCCAGGAGACCTTTGACCCAGCGGGCCCCCATCACTCCTCACCTGGGAAAGCTGGCACCTGGTGGGATTTTGGTCCTGAGGCAGGGAGAGAGGGAAGTGTTTGATCCTGATGGGTTACCCAGCTGCCCCATCCTCAACCCATCCCCTACAGATGCCAGAGGGACCCCTTTCTCAAGGCCACAATCACCCTATTCCTTTGTATAGCACTTTAGGGCACATAAGTATCTTTGACATATGTGAATTGAGTCCTCCCAACAACCTTGCAAAATAGGTATGACCACCATCCCATTTTGTGGATGAGGAAACTGAAGGCTCAGAGAAATAAAGGAATTTGCCCTAGGCCACACGACTAGTAAGTGACAGACCCACAACTTGGGCTCAGGCCTGACTACAAGTTCGGGGCACTTTGCCGCTATGCTGCCCTTTGGTCCAGCTCAGCAGTGGTGAGGGAGGCTGAGCTGGTGGTGAAGTTCCAGGGTCCTGCCATGCACTGTGCCTTCCTCATCTCCCCTGGGGATTAACGGTACAGGAGGGGAGGAAAGAGATACAGAGATCACCACATGGGTCAGTGGTGTAGTGAGGTCCCAGGACTTCACAGCCTTGTGTGGGGAAGGAAAGGAAGGAGAAATGTGGGTAAGCCTCAGGCCAAACTGCTGGCTTACCTCTCAGCACTGTGAGGCCACTTGGACTCACATATCCACAGCCTGGGCTCATTCCTGGCTCGTGGCCAGTATGAGGTCTCACCCTAGTCCCACTTCTCTTGGGGGCTGGTGAAGGCACAATCCTTATGGCCTGTTTGAGGGTAAGCCAGCCATAGGACCCCAGGCTAGTGCCTGCTCCCTCCCTCCCCCAGGGGTGCCAGGAAACCCGAGGTAAGGTCCCTTGTCCTCTGCCTAGTGAGATCCTGGGCTATGAGAGGCAGAGAGTCACCTCTTGGGCTTACCTTTGAGACAGTGCTGGGAAAGGACAGCCAGTGGTAGATGAGGGCCTCAGGCAGGGTCAGAGGAGAGTCAGTGGGGGTAGACCCAGGAAACTCTCCTGTCTCTAAGACTGGCATTGAGCTGAGCAACAGAGGTGGGGGCCTTCCTACAGCGCTTTTCCCCAACCCTGAATTCTCACCCCAGCAGCTTCTTCCTGTGCCCTGGGAAAGGGGATGTGATCTCTGCACTGCCTAAAAGGGTGCCTAGGCTAGGGGTGGGTTGGTCGAAAGCCTGGAGCTCTAGGGACTGGCGAGAGCGTAGGAACATGCTGAGTGAAGAGCAGGGGAAGGATGAAAAAGAGGGGATGGGAAGGGAGGGGAGTGAGAGAAGTGTCAGGTGGGAGGAGAAAAGGGGCTTAGAGGAGAAGGGAGGAGGGGGAAATGGGGAAGGAAGGACCAGAGTCCAAAGCTAAGAAGCATGATGCAGGCCTTAGCTCCTGGCCAAGCTGTGAGGGGTCAGAGTGGGCCAGGGCAGGTGTAGGAACTGAGGATGCTGTGGCTCTGCTGCTCCTGGAGCTCCGGGGTGCCATGGTAGGAGGTCCTTCTCCTACCAGGTGCCTTGTGGAGCAGGGCCGCCACTCACTGTGGGCAGCTGGGTGAGGAGCAGGCAGGAGCCCGTGGAGGCCCCCCAGTGGAAGGAGAGGACAGAAGGAACAGGGAGTCACAGGACAGCCGGGGGCTTGTGAGGGCCTCCTGTGTATTAGACATGGAACCAGACATTTTGCTGGGACCTGGGGTTACTCTGAGGCTAAGTTACTACTACTGAAGCAAAATACTTCTTGGGGTGGGGGGAAGCTGGTGGCAGCAGGTGAATTTGGTGAGGTTTTAGCTTGAGCTGTGGGAAGACCCAGAGGTCTGCAGCTGCTGCTGAGTGACCCAGACCCCTGCCCCCTCAGGTGACTGCAAGGAGCCTGACAGGTGCTGCTGGAAACACAAGCAGTGCACTGGGCACCTCATCTACCCCTTCGCCTCTGACTGTGGCCGCCATAGCCAGCATCTACACTCTGCCAAGCACTGCGACTGTAATTCTAGGTGACGCCCCCCACCCCCGACTTGGGGAACCCATGGCAGAGCCACATCCAGACTTTCATTGTGGTCCCCCCTCAACCTTTGGTTTGCCTCTTCAGTTTTGACCTGGTGCTGCCGGCCCAGCCCCAGCTCTCCACACCTTGCTCTGCTCTAAGAGCAATGGGGAGGAGGTCTGTTGGCAGCCTGGGCCAGGCCCAGCAGAAGCCCACTGTCCCTCAGGCTTCTGGCTCTGGGTCCCTGGAGGAGTGATGGGAGACGGCTGAGAGTCCCATGTGTGGCAAGCGGAAGGACTGCTCAGAGAATAGCAGCAGCTCCTGGGGGCGCGGACCCAACCTGCTCCCCTGTCATCAAGTCCCCTTGCTTTGAGCTCACCCCGAAAGAGGAGCATGTGGAGTGGTTCTGGTATGGCTGGTGAGTGAGCTCCAGTGGGCTGATGGGGAAGGGGCCTCTACAGAGCACGGCCCCCAACTGTCCGGCAAATTTTCTGTCGTCCCTCCTCCCAGGTGCAAAAGCTACAGACCTGTCTCTGTGGCAGTGATCCACCATCCCCTTCACCATGAGTGTGGGGCAGATGATGTAAATGAAGAAGAGGAGGAGGAAGGCAAGCCTCCTATCCCAGCACAGGTGGGGCCCGCCACTGCCTCTCCTGACCTAGGCACCACCATGGCCACTGGTACCCCTGACTCTGCAGCATCCATCACCATCTGGCGCTCTGAGAGCCCCACAGGGAAGGGCCAGGGCAGCAAGGTGATCAAGAAGGTAAAGAAGAAAAAGGAAAAAGAGAAAGACAAGGAGGAGGACACGGATGAGAAGGCAAAGCTGAAGAAAAAAGCCAAGAAGGGCAAATTGACTAAGAAGAAAAGCCTGGTTAAATCAGAGCCTTCCCCTCCAGACGTGAGCCGATCATTAAGCCCAAGACAGCTGGCCAGGATGTCCGAGTCCAGCCCAGAAAGCTGGGAAGAGCTGGAGAGCAAGGACAGTTACAGTGGCTGGGGGCAGAGGGAACTGTCCAGCGAGGATAATGTGGAATCATCATCACCCAGGAAGAGAGAGAACACAGTCCAGGCCAAGAAGACAGGGGCAAAGCCCTCACAAACCAGGAAGGTAAACAAGAGAAAATCTCCTCCA
>PVKP010029252.1:0-29210 GCA_004027715.1 Plecturocebus donacophilus
GTTGCAAAGAGTCTGTCCAGGTCTTTTGTATCTTTTTTTCTTTTTTGTCACCTTAGTGTATGTCCATTGTGATGGGGACATAGGCATTGATGATGATGGAAGAAGGCACAATATATATCACAGCAAGACTAGAGATTTTGGGTTTAGTGAATGATTACAAACTCTGCAAAGGGAAAACTTTTCCAGAGCGCCAGTGTCGTCAGCCCAGTGCTGCATGAGCTGTTGTTCAACAGATGGACTTTGGCCCGGTCCTGTGGTGCCGCGTGTGTTTCTCAACAGTTTACTCGTTTATCTTGTGGATTGCTTCATAGTATGGTGTGCTGTTGCCGTCTGCCACACCTATTTTACAGGGTAAGAGGAAGTTTTCCATTTGCTTGCACAGTGCTCACAGAAGTGTAAGCCCTTGAAACACAACAAACCAATGCAGTTTGGCTGGCAAAAGGCAGGCAGTCTCTAGAGCACCTCTTCTCCTGTCCTCTTCTCCATTGGGAGTGTGTACTGCAGCCCTGAGCAGGACAATATGTATGGCCAAGGGACAGGCAGAGAACCCTGTGGAAAGGAGGTCCTACCTGTTTTGCATAGAACTGTGGAATTGAGATACACCTGCCCTCATCAGACTTAAGTTATGCGACCTCTAAAAGAAGGGTGATGTGGAGCTATCTGACCTGGTCTATTCATGGACAGTCATTACACTTCACAACTGGGACCAAAAGGCAGATCTACTGCACATCTTCCTTAGGCAACAAGTTTCCTTATCTTCATCTACCTTGATTGTTGTTGTTAAGTGAGGCCCTTACATTTGCTGTATTAAATCCCAACTCAGGGTCATGGCTAGAAATGGTTTGTGTACTAAAGAGTACCTCACTGTTAAAAATCTTTGCAGTGATGATGATTTATTTTATCAGGAAGTATATATGGCTGCATATGTGGCTTAGGGTGGTGGTCACAGCATCATCCCTTAATTTGAACATTTAGATTCCACTCCACTGGGCTAGCCAGGCACTTTCTCCCTTTGTAGAAAAGTACTTTACAAATTTCCACTGTAGTTAAGATACCACATGGAGGCTAGCTTTGGATGTCTAAGGTACGCTTATGGTTCCAGGCCCTGTCTTCCTTTCCATGGAAACTGTCCACTTGTAGTTCTGGAATGGAAGCATATAAGAAAGATGGGAATGAGAAATTAGGACCCTTAATTGCAAATGTATGTGGAATGAGCTTACCCTGCCTATATTTAGGTTTATGTTCTTATCTTTTTTCTGGTGTCCTTATGAAATGTTGTCTTTCACTTGGTTACTAGTTAGTATTCTACTAGGAAATGTACTAAGAAATCTATCTGTCTATTGAAGGAGTGTATTGATAGACTTCCTGCTTTCTACCAGAGTGGGTAGATCAATATATCCTCTGATTTAGAGAGAGACTCCAGAGCCCCAGCATTTATATGCGCTGAAGTTCATTCCAGCATGTTTAGGTTCAAGAGAAATATTTATCAATGAAATCAAATTGTTGGAAAAATCATTTTTGTTCAGGAAAGCTGATTCCTAAGCATAGGCATCAAAACCTTTATGCTCCATTGAGTTATGTTATAGGCTTTATGGTCAACAATTAAGATTTGATAATTATCATAAATGTCAAACAAGCAAGTGATTGAGTTACAGGTTTTTATTAATTCCATGAAATGACTGTAGAAACTGCTACTACATAACTAATTGATTTTGCATTAGGGTGATCAGTTGACATGAATCTTTCTCACAGTAAATTTATATAATATTGCAATGCCCATGCCTTCCATTGTGTTTGACTGCCTCCCCTCCCCAACCTTAGTCTGGATGCAAGGTCTTTAAGGTGTATGATAAATGAGCTGTTTACTAATTTCCTATTGAAGTGAATACACAATTGCAATTATTGGAATTTATTATTTGGGGGCATCTGGCTCATCCTTGTTTTTGTTTGTTAAACAGGAAAAGGACCAGCGCAGCCTAGACATAAACACTGCCAAGTGCATGTTGGGACTGTTATTAGGAAAAATCTGGCCCCTTTTTCCAGTTTTTCACCAATTCTTAGAGGTACCAAATTGTTGTTTTATGAAATGTATGTCTG
This sequence comes from Plecturocebus donacophilus, assembly GCA_004027715.1. NCBI lineage: Eukaryota > Metazoa > Chordata > Mammalia > Primates > Pitheciidae > Plecturocebus > Plecturocebus donacophilus. The sequence goes on from PVKP010029252.1 coordinate 2,098, forward strand.
CTTGCTTAGAACTACCAAATAACTTTACCCATTTTATGTAATTTTTTGTTTGTTGTACTTTTCTGCCTACATAAGAATTATGGTGACATAATTGCTGTCAGTCAGCAACTACCTATCTTCTTGGAGTGCATCTGTATGCGTTTAATGTTGTGTTGCTTCATTCCACATTAAAAATGCATCCGAAACAGCCACAGCTCTGTCCTTTTCTCTCTTTTGTTGTCCGCATTTTAAAGCTTCACTTTTGTTTAGATTTCCTGTTCTTTATCACAATAGAAAAAGCAGATTTACTTTCTTTTGACTTTAGATGAACTTCCATTTTTATTAAGCAAAGGTTTAAAAGACAGCCATCTGCCTTCTTACCAAAATTAGTTTGTAATCTGTTCTTATCTACTGTTTATCTCCAAGTAACTTGAGGACCTTAGATCAATCTAAGTATTAGTCAAACTGACAGTATCTCCTTCAGTTTATCTTCAGATCAGTATCAAAACAGTCCAGCACTTTATTCCATCATTGTTTGTGTGCTTTAAGTATTGATGATCAGAAATTCTGAGATACTAGTTTTGTTGAAGTATCATTCTGTGGGACCTGGAAATATCTGGGATACAAGTTTGAGTTACTTGGGTTGTCATATATGGCATCCTCCTTTCCCTCCTGCCCCAAGCCCTTTTAAAAAATGTCCTTTGCTTGCAAGGATGAGGGTGTTGGGTCTTGGAGAAAATCCTGGACCATATGATGACTCCAGCTTCACTCTTGAATAATCTTTCTCACAACTTACTTTATGTAATGGTCCAGAAAATTTTAATATCTGATTCTTTGAGGACTGTTATTAAAAATTTATTTTAACATTACCAACTGGGACTCCTCAAATTTTTAAAAACTAGTTTTACATAAGCATTTGTTTACCCAGTAGTCCATGTTGACGTATGATCTGTTCTAATTTCTCTGACAATCCCTTAAGGTAAGTTAGCATTATTTGGAAAATAAATAGAAATAGTTGTTTGTTCTCAAGAGAGTTTAGCTGGATTGGCACCTGAGTATAAAGAGTCTTAAACTGGAAGACCTGCTTGGGAGGAAATTGGACTTTGTGCAATTCCAGGTGCATCATCAGCTGTTTCAGGACTGGTTTTTACTTTACTTGCTTAGAAAGTTAAACTTGTAGTCTGTGCTTTGTTCTCTCTCTTATATTAGTTTGCATTTTTCTTTAAAAAAGATAGTATTCCTCTCATTTCAGCTTTTCTTGTGTTCGCATCCTCAAAACCATTGGCTCAACTCTCTTTGCTTTTTATGTACTTGTATTGTTTTACTGTGTTTCTGATTTTAGTGGTGAGGATTTAAAAATCATTGGTCTGGATTTTATTTATGAATATTTATACAGGGATACTGTATTTTAAAATAGATATATGACAAATTTCTTGTCTAAGGAATAGAAAAACTATTTCACAGCTATTCTAGTCTCTTTTCTGATCAGATTCGAGTTCTGAATTATTAGAACAGTAATTTTTTTTTCTGTGACAAGAACTTTGTTTTGAGACCACTTGCAGCACTTACCAGATCTCATCAAGTGACCTGCTGCTGGATGTGCTTTAAGCTGAAGGCTTGGCCATGGGCAGTGTTGGTTATATCAGGGGTTATATTAATGGGAGCTACTCTTTATTTAGCACTTACTTTGTGCCAAGCAGTGAATGAAGTGCTTCATATAAATTACATAAATGGTCTCTTTTAATTCTTACAACATCTTTATGAAGTAGATATTGTCCCCATTTTATATAAAAGGGTTTTTGCAGTTTAGAAGTTTCACTTCTGGGGATATAAACATCATGTTTCTTTGATGTGGTTGCCATTTTGTGTTGAGCCCCCATAATATTTTTGTAATGCAAATTGTAATCTTAAATTCTACTCTTGCTCTCCCTCACATCCTCCTAGATTGGTACTTAACAAACCTCAAATGGAAAGAGTTAACCTTACATGAACCTTATTAAGTCGATTCATAGAGTAATTGAAACTGTCCCATTTGTTCACTTTGTGTCAGTAATTCATATTACTTTTTCCTCCATCAGCAATCAAAATATAAAGTTATTAATAAAGACCAGTGGTGCAATGTTCTAGAGTTTAGCAGAACAATTAATCTTGACCTCAGCAACTATGATGAAGATGGAGCATGTAAGTACTGCCTCTACCCTTCTGCCATTCATGTACATTTGTACATCATCCTCATTAGGAAAAGCCTCGGCTACATTATTATTATTATTATTATTACTACTACTACTACTACAACTACTACTGCTGTTTCTCTCTTTTTCTCCAGGGCCAGTTTTGTTGGACGAGTTTGTGGAGTGGTATAAAGACAAACAGATGTCCTAGGACTTTATGCATAGCAGCGAGAGAGTCACTGTTACCACAGTTATGTCACCCATTAGCCATAAATTGCTGTTTGTATCAAAGCGCATGCTGCTTCTCTTGCACTGTTTCCCTTTTGCAGGGACGTGTTGGTGTTTGCTATTGAATGGGCCAGCTCTGCTTGCTGTGTGGCATTGTTCTCTTGGAAGGCTGCTTTGCAGTTTGTATTAACACTACAGATTGGTGAATTTGCCAACGTCCTCACTGTGATTATGTGTATATTGCTGTTTAAATTTTGTATATGTGTATAAAAGGAAAAAGCTTCACCTAGAGATTATTTCTGAAAAATGTAAAAATAATTTTGTGGCATATTTCTTGTCCCTTTGTTTGAATGAACCAATTATACTTTATTTGGTCTCTTATGTAGCATTTCAGAAAACAAGACAAAACTGTTACCATGAACAAACATTGCCAGAATTAACCTTACTGTTTAAGAGGTCAACTTCTGGAAGGAGGTAGGAGTCGTAACTTTTCAGTGGCATATGCCAAATATCATTTGGTTTACTTAACAATATTAGTGTTTTAAAATGATGAAAGTTACAATTATTTGAACATATAGACATGTAACATGCCACAAATCATTTCCACCACGCAAAGTATATCAGTTGTTTATTTTTTAGTGTTAAAACTATAGTAGCTTGAATATAGGTACAAATGAACAAATTCAAATTGCACCTTTTTTTTTTTTTTTTAAAGAATGGGATTTAAACTTTTGTAAACATTCTTTAACTTTTTGTTTGCTTGTTTTTCTTTTGTTTTTTTTCCTTTTCCTCTTGCATTCTTCTAGCCAGTGATTGGTCTGCTAATGCTTTACCACTTTAAGTAAAATTTATTTTGCCTCCTCAATGAAAACCTCATGGTTTTGCTGGTAATTTTTAACTGCATAGCACTTCTAGTTGTGGCTTGATTTTTTTAGTTAAGCTTTCATGGTGTCTAATTTTCCAGGTTTTGAGAAAACAAGCATACTATAAGTGAGAGGTGTTTTGTTTTCTGTTTTGTTTTCCTTGTTTGTTCGTTTCATGCTAAGCTTTTCTGGCAGCATGTCCATTGCAGGCAGTGGACAAGAAACCACCAGCATTGAGCTAACCCAGTACATGCTAGGACCTGTCCTAGAGGGGCCACTTGTCATTACCTGAGTTATTTGTACAGAGGGGTGATAGCCATTATTTTTGTGGGTGAGAAAACAAGAATAAACAGGATGGTATTTTTAGGTTTGTATTTTATGTCTTTTTTTTTTTTTTTTTGCCTTTCTTGAGGAAATATAGAGATGACATGTTTTCACCCCAACTATCTGGTGCTATTGAATGACTAACTCAGTCCCTAAAGTTCTGTGAAAAGACAAAAGTCTACTGATTTGAGCAAGTAAAAGGTAATGGTGCATTTCAACAAGTAAATGCTGTCGTGGTCAGCAAGATCCATGATTTGAGCATGTGATGATTGGAAAATCGGTTTGGGTTATTTGGAAATCTGGCTAAAAATTCTTTTAGGTGACATGTGAACCTTTAAATGGCATTAAGTGAATAAAGCACACAGACAATGCTACTCTTGACCACTATTTTACCATTTCTTTGCAAACTGTTCACATTTTCATATTTTTTCCCTTACTAAACCACCAAAGACAGAAATTTTCTATGTATATACAGTGTGTGTGTGTGTGTGTGTATACAAAATCATGATATGGTAGAATGCAACTACTTTTTCTACCAAATGAAAGGTTTTATTTGCTGTGAAATAAACCAGAAGTTAAAAAAAAAAAAACCCTGTAGTGATTAAGCATACTTAACCACTCCTTGTTTGTAGACTCACTTTTAACCTTAAAAATTATTACCAGTTTGCATAAACCAGTATCTGAAAATAATAGAAAATGTTGATGGTAAGCAACAGCTATTAAGACTGATGTGATGGATGCGTTTGTTTTGCAGTGGTGGCTGGCCTAGGCAGGTTTGGATTAGTGAAGAATTGATTCATTTTTAAAATTATTCCTTAAAGTTAAAAAAATTAACACTTTAAAGGCAACAGTTCATACAGTTCTTTAAATTTGATCAACTGTAGCTTTATTTAAAGCAAATATAAATCATAGATGAAATTATTTTAAATGTTGTTAGAATCTAGAGAATTTTAAAATGCTAATAAGCACAGTTAATTCTAAAATGAGAGGATTGTTACAGGAGGGTGATGTAACAGTTAATCCAGTCAACAGATGGTAGGGAAAAAACCATGTAAAAATGATTTTATGATGTATGATAAGCAAGTAAGTATTCCAAAGGGATATTCTTGCATATATAGAAAACTCCAAATAATCTTTTAACTGCCTTGAAAAATAAATCTCTGTGACTGCCGAGTGGCAGAGTACTTACCCTTGGTTTTCTTGATTTTATATAGTTATTTCTAAGGGTAGAGAAAGGGGGCAGACAGAGTAATAAGATACATTTTCTTAAAAACCTCTCTAAGTTACACAAAATTGAACAATCGTTGATCACTTATTTACTGGCTAAAATGTTGAGTAAATTAGGGTGCCTTCGTCTGTTTTTTTTTTTTTTAGTACCTAGGTCTACAACCCTTTCTCTTTTTCTGTTGTGTTTTGAGCTCCACATTGCAATACCCTGTTGTCATGGAATACAACCTTTAGATGTTTACTGCCGAAGTAGGTCAGAAATTTTATTATTTGATTTGCCGCAAACATCCACTGTAATGTTCCATGGACCTTTTTTGAAGCATGAACTCTGAATTACATTTTTTTTTATGTAAATCTGACTAGACAAACCTCTAGATTCTGGTTTCACAATAGATTTCTTTTGTCTCCATTTTAACAGTGCTTTTGAAGTTTATACAGAAAGCTTTAAAAGTTAGTTTGTGCCCTTGATTTTTATTCTTACAACTGCTAAAATACCTCTGTAAGCCTTATCCTTTATTCTTTCATATGTTGTATAATTAATGTATAGATTTCACTGACCAACTAAAATGTTGGGTGTCTGTAAATGAGACCAAAACGTGGGTTGCTTTTTTCATAAAATAATTTCTATTGGGGGTTACTGTTAAATGACAGCAGCTAACCTATACTGTGAATGCTTTGTGTCGTCAGTATTTGCATTACATTCATAAAGGTGTGCAAGTCCTGTGACTCCCAGCTTAACTGAAATGCTGTTATGCCACCTAACTTGAGTACAGCAAACTGGTTTTAGGTTTCAATGAAATTGATGTAAAATGACATCCCATAAATAAAGAGTATTTGTGTTTGGTTTCAGAACTGATGTGTAAATTTTTTCTTCTCTCTTCTGGCTTTCTCTTCAATAAACCATTTTAAGGTAGTCTTTAAAGCATTTTTTATCTTTTTTGTTTGTTTTTCCCAAATTTTCTATTGAAAATTTCCAAAGCTACAATAATACAGTGAACACTTGTGTACCTATCACTCAGATTTTCCAGTTGTTAACATTTTACCGTATTTCCTGCCTTACTCTTGGGCTGTACATGTGTGTACTTCTCGCTTTCTGTTCTGAGAGTAAATTACATTATGACACTTCACACCTGATATTTTGGAATAAGGGCATTCTCTGATAACCATGATACAGTGATGACTGTATCTGCACATATACAGTGCAGATTTAAATATCGCCATTTGTACCAATTATGGTCTTCAGAGCTGTTTTCTTTTTAATCCAGGGATAAGCATTGTATTTAGTTGTTATGCCTCTTGAGTCTCTTTTAATTTAGAACACTTTCAGACATAATATTTTAAATGTTTTGATTAAAGATAGTGCAGTCACTCCTCAGCCAAATAGTAAGTTTTAAAAAACCCACTGTGTTTTGTATATTTCTACACATTAAGCTAAGAAGAATTAGCTTACTGTGGGCCACAAGCCAGTCAGGAATGACCACTTCTGCTACCCTCAAGCTGCCACTCAATTAGTCTGTAAGTGTGTATTAGCTCTGGTTACCCCCTTCTAAAATTGTCTTACACTGTACTAGAATGTAAGCTTTCTGAGGGCAGGATCTCTGGCACATAATGGATGGCCAGAAAGTGTATGTGGAAGGAAGCAGGTAACAAAATTTCCTCTCTGGGCAAAGAATTGTCAGGACCTAGGAAACATTATGTAAAGATTAGAAAATCCAAGAATAAATCGAGGAAGACTTCTGATTTTTAGAAGCTTGAAAGCAAGAGAGAGGAAGTAGAAAAGATTCCTTAGAACAGAATCCAGGTGCAGTCTGTTTAAACCATCAATGTAGATGATTAAACTATGATTTGGGCCAAAAGCTGAGCATCACACCAAGAAAATAACGATTCTTCTAGACATCCAAAAAGAGAGATGGAGATAAAGGAAAAAGCTTAATCCCAAATTGATAGGAGTAAGAGGCGACAAACCTAGGAATGGGAATTCATAACCTGTGACAGAGCAAACAGTAGAAACTCATGAGGCACATTATCCAGTAATAGAAAATAGGAACATGAGATGTATTCCACTGGACAGTACTAGGACTCTACATAAAAATTTGTGGGAATTGAAATATAGTTCTCCAATGTAATTGGAACAAGATAGACTGAGGAGAGAATAAATTACGTATGCTGGCTCAAGACAACCCAGCAGAGGTGCATTGCAGACATACCCATGAAGGAAAAAAGTTACACAAGGTTACTCTAAAGGAAGGATGTTGTTAGGCCTTTTGAAATAATGGGGCGGAGAGGAAAGTAAATTTAAAAAAATGAAAAACATCCGCAGAAAGAAACAAGACCACTGGGTCAACCGCAGGGCTACAGAAGTGAGGAGGAAAGTTGGCTATTTCCAGACAGCGACTTTCTTGATTTGTTGAACATACATATAGGCAGTACCTGGTTTTTCCATGGTTGCTAGAATGTATTGCATCAAACAGAAATGACTCATTGGAGTGTCACCTCCAAATCCTTGCATGAAGAGTAACTTAAGCAAAAGATGAAAGCTTTTATAATTCCTTTAGAAAAGAATTGCCTTTGGGACTTTATTATAGCTAGAAAAACCAGAACAACTTTCACGTGAGGAAATAACACATCAAGCTTTCTGGCCCTATAAGGCAGAAGGTAATTCAAAATCAGGCATGCTCACCACTTTTGGCACATTCAGCAGAAAAATATTTAGTTTTTTCCCTGCCAGAATTTGTTCCTAGTATTTCCAATTGCCGTAACGAAAAATAAAATCATCCTATGTATAGAAGTACTTGCTTAGAAATCATGGTGAGTTAGTACTTAGGCTATGCTGAGAATAATAATTGGAAACTGAAAAACAAAGATTGACTATAGTAATTAAATGGAAACTTTAAAAACCATTTAAAATGTAAATCTCTTCTTGAATAAATGTATTCGGTCCTTTGAAAGAAGTTTCTTTGCAATCACTCTCTGAAGAATATAGATTGTAAAGAATCCTGGCTGTGAGAAAGGAAGCTGAAAAGGGCTTGTTTTTCCTCTGACACTTCCCAGCAGAGACATCTCAGAATTGCCTGTGTGAATATCTAAAATTACAAACTAGTGTTCTCTAGAAATCTTAGGATACATGTGTGATGATAAAGAGAGCGACAGCTGTACTCGTTACCAGGGAAATAACTAATGAAAAAGTTTTAGGTCAACTTTCGATAGTATGTTGAAAGCCACGGCATTTTCTTTGTCTCTACTTGCTTATTGTTCATTTTTGCTTCATTATGCATGGTGGCTTCTGTGTATCCCTTTGTGAGAGTAGGGCTTGGACAAGTTTGTAATCCTATCACACTTCCAAAATCATTGGATAAAATAATAGATGCCTTCTAGCAACCTGTTCTGTGTGTCTCAAAGTGCTCATAAATCCTTCAAGTCCTTATTTTGTCTACATCAGGGTTGATTTTTAGATTCTCAATATAATCACTGGATCAACAAACTTATTGTGTGTCAGGAAGAATTCCTATGTGAAATTGGTAACACAGGCATTAAAGTTTACCAGAGTGCAAGAGAAGACTGGAGTAATAGAAAACAGTTGAAGAATTAGGAAAGACCTTTGAATGGGAGGCCTTATGCCCATTGAGTGTCAGTGCCTTCAGCCACTTAACACACCAGAAACACACCAACTGGGTTAGAGCTTAACACACCAGAAACACACCAGAAACACACCAGAAACACACCAGAAACACACCAACTGGGTTAGAGCTGAGGGTTCCTTTTGGAGAATATGGTATGATAGGGAGCGATCAGGAATTGGTGTAGGTCTCTCCTTAGATGCCACGTGCATACTCATGGAGCTGGTTTTGAGAGTTGGGTCACCAAGCTCTAATGGATTTTAGAGATGTAGTCAGGAAGGCCAGTTGGTTGGTTATTGACATCATTTAGCTCCTTTGAGAAAAAGTGTCCAGCCAATGTGCTTTATGCTGATCCCCTTGAACACCTTTCAACACTCATGTGAAGTATGTGGAGGAACCTGAAGTTGAGAGAATCTAAGTATCTGGGTCTAAAGTCACATAGCTGGAAAGTTGGGAAGCTGAGGTTGAAGCTTAGGTCTGTCTCCACCCCAGCACCTTGGGGAGCCCCAAGAGATAAAGTCTGACAAGAGCTAGGAAGGTTGAGGTAAGTCTGTGTGCTGTCTGGCTCATACTTGGTGCCCTTTGCAGGAACTCCCCTCTCTCCACCCCAAAGCCCTGGCATCCACTGAGTTCTATTTATTTTCTCATTTGCTGGGATATGTAAATGGAATCCTACATTATATAGCCTTTTCCTTTTGCTTCTTTCACTTATAATACTTTTCGGATTTAGCCATGCCCCATTGTTTCATTGCTTTTTATTTATGAGCAGTTTTCCATTGAATGGATGTGCTATGAAATGATGGACATTTGGATTATTTCCAGTTCAGGACAATTATGAATATTTTTGTGGACGTATGCTTTTATTTCTCTCTGGCATTTTGGGATCGAGTAGGATTACTGGGTCATACGGTAAGTGTATGTTCAATTTTGTAAGAAATTGCCAAGCCGTTTTCCAAAGTCATAACCATTTGGCATTTCTATCAGCAATGTATAAGAGTTCTAGTGGCTCCCTCTATCCTCATCAGCATTTAGTATTTTCAGTTTTTAAAATTTTAGCCATTCTCATAGGTATTACTGGATGCTTTCTGACTTGCAATATATATGAAATATATAACGGTGGATAATTAGCCCAGGGCTGGTAAGTTCATTTATGGTTTGAGCAAATTCAGTTTTCTATAACAAACATACTCTGCAGATCAACTGAATAAACACAGTGTCCTCTGATATGTTTTACAAGGGCTGTGGTAACATTTTCCCAGCTAATGGTTACAGACAGTCTGTTACTTCAGAGGAGTAGTTGAGTATTTTGGAATGCTTCTTGCTCCTTTATAATACTGTGGAGAAGAGCTATAATTTGATAACTAGAGATTTTCCATATAGATTTCAATGAAAACAAGATTTTATATTCACTTATCTTGGTCTGCTTTGTTCACTGTATCCCTTTAATCTTCTCTTCCTCATTGGTCCACTCATATATATTGGGAATTCAAAGGCTGCCACTAAAATTCCTCTTTAATTTTGGAAAACTTACTTCTAAAAAAGGATAAATCCATTTTGAGAGGCTTATAATTATATATTGCAGTTGACAAAGTGCTTTTTACATAGTCTTTCATTTTAGTCACACAACCATCCCATGAGGTAGGGTTTATCATTTTCATTTAGCACATGAAAACAAAAAACAAGGGTCACAGAGTTCCAGTGACTTATTTAAACTCACACATAGTAACTGAAAACTTGAAAGGAGTATGCCTGGAACCTGCATCTTCTAGTTCTGAATCCTATGTGCTTTCTTCCATGCCACTCTGCCCTGTGCTGTAGCAGCTCTCTTCTGTGATTAGTGCTAAAAGCCACAGGCCAAGTCAAATTTTGAAAGCCAGTTGAGGATGGCCGGATCTAGCCCTGACATCCTGAAGGATGCTTTTGGCTCCACTAGGCCCTACCTTGTAAGAGCCTGGAGAATCCCATTGCTGCTCTGAGGAGATGAAGGGGAACATCACTCAAAGGAGCAGAGGAAATGCACAAGGCAGCCTTCAGTGTAGTCTGGCTGATACCAACTGGGAGCCAGCATGGAAATCTTGACAGCCAAGCACTCAGCAGGCAGGAAAGCAGAAGGTGAGCCCTGGATGCCAGGCGCAGGTTAAGGGCTAGGAATAATACCTGGCCCCCACTCTTAAGCTTAGACCTGTGGAGGAGTTCTGTGAATGATGTACCCTGTTAAGTCGAGCGTAGGCAGAGGATTCAAAGGGTGCTGTGAAGCAAGGTGGGAGGTTGGGTGGATTATATTAGGATTCTGCAGAGTAATAGAACCAATAGGGTGCGTGTGTGTGTACCATATGTCGGTAGGGGGTGGGGTTATTAAGGAATTAGCTTATGCAGTCATGGAGGCCAAGAAGTCCCAAAATCTGCAGCCACCAGGAAAGTTAATGGTGTAAGTTCCAGTTTGAGTCTAAAAGCCAGAAAACTGGATGTAGCTCCAGTTTAAAAGCCATCAGTCTCAAGATCCAAGAAGAGCCAATATTTTAGTCTAAGTTTGATTACTGAAAAAGATTCACATTCCAGCTCAAGCAGTCAGGCAGGAAGAGTTTCCTCTTACTCTTACTTTTCTGTTCAAGTCTTCAATTGAATGGATGAGACCCACCCATATCAGAGAGTGCCGTCTACTCAAATCTGCTGATTCAAATGTAATTGTCATTCAGAAACATCCTCACAGACAAACCCAGAATAATGTTTGGGCAAATGTCTGGGCACCCTGTGGCCCAGTCAAGTTGACACACAAAATTAACCATCACAAGCCCACCCCTTGCCAACCTGGAACCCATAAACTCCAAATAAAGACAATAACAAGGTCATAATTTCACCTAAGGATAACTACCCTGCATACAATTGAAAACACACCAATTCCTTCCCCAGAAGAGAAGGTGAAGTATTTGAGTGACATTTACTCTTCTTCATAATATCCCATTACTTAAATAATATATAAAATTAATACTTAAATACTATTATATCAGTATATCTATTATAAGAGAGTAAGAGAAGGAAGAAAACAAACATATAGAGCATGTTAGGGACTGAATGTTTATAACTCCCCAAAATTCGTATGTTGAAATCCTAATCCCCAATGTGATGGTATAAGAGTTTTTGGAAGGCACTGTCATGAGGGTGGGGTTTGCAGGAATGTGATTAGTGCCCTTACAGAAAGAGACCCCAGAGAGCTCTTCCACCTCTTTCTGCTATGTGAGGATATAAGAACAAGGCAGCAATCTGCAACCTGGAAGAGGGCCCTCACCAGAATCCAACCACACTGGTCTGATCTCAAACTTTCAGCCTCCAGATCTGTGAGAAATAAATTTCTGATGTTTATGAGGCACCCGGTCTATGGTACTCTGTTATAGCAGCCTGAACTAAGACTAAAACTGACAAAGATCCCTGACAAAATGAGGAGGAAATACTCATGAGAATTACAGTCTTCATTCCTGTTACTAGGCATGTGGTCATAGGTGGCATTTGTGACTACTTTTTTCCACTACCCATGCTTTATTCCCTTTTCCTTAAGCAAGCACCTTAGCTGGTCATGGTTCCTTACCTGGCAGGATTACCCAGTCTATTTCTGAAGGGTCTTGTCTAAGTTGTCTTGCTTGGATTGGGTTGTTGTACTTTTCCATTGATCTTAATCACAGGACACGGTAATATTAAGAGCTGCTTTAGGGGATCTCCAGTATTTCAGACATACTCTTCCTTGCCTCCATTGTGGAAGAGAAGTATAATTTCCCTTTCGTAGTCAGGATCAGTCACCCTAGCTGGTACTGTAACTCCCTTCATTGCCTGTTGATTTGGAGACATCAGGAATATAAACTGGTTCAGTGGCAGCTTAACTTTCAGTTCAGTGGAATCATTGTTTTGTCTTCTGGTGGAAGCTTTCCTCCCTTTGGCACAAAGATCTCTAATCCAGCAGAGCAAAAGGCACAGGAACAAGAAGCAAAGGTTTTGCTAGTGGGTCACCAGGTGGTAGTGATTTGTGCCACTCCCATTTCCACCCCTTGATTCCTAGGCCAGTGAATCCTTGCTAATGGGAGAAATAGCACCATATATAGGATACCAATTCAGAAGATATAACCCTTCTGAAGAACCTTCAGCTCCACTTCATATCTTCAAAAGCCTACTCCACAATTCTATCAAGACAGTTGCTTCAGAGAGTGAATTCCATGAGCATGGGCCCATTACTGCGTATCATTTCCTATTAAACGAATTCCTTGATCAGAAGCAATGCTGTGTGGAATACCATAACAGTGGATGAAGCAATCTGTAAGTCCATGGATGATGGTTTTGGTAGAAGCATGCAGGAAAGGACAATATATATCCAAAGTGTCTATTCCAGTAAGAGCAAAATGCTGTCGTTTTCTTGATGGAAGTGGTCCAATGTAATCAACCCATTGAGATAGTTGGCTGATCACCCTGGGAATGGTGCCATATCAGGGATGCTCAGTGTTAGTCTTTGCTGCTGGCAGAGTGGGCACTCAGCAGTGACCATAGCCAGGTCAGCCTTGGTGAGTGGAAGTCCATGTTGCTGAGCCCATGCACAGCCTCCATTCATGCCACCATGGCCACTTCGTTCATGAGCCCATTGACAATGATGGGTAGCTGAGGGAAGACGCTGATTAGTCTCAGAACAGTCATCTATCCACTTATTCATGTCCTCCTCTGCTGAGGTCATCTTCTGGTAATAGCACACAACTTCACGTTTTTTCCCCATTCAGAGATCTAACCACATCCCTCTTCCCTGTATTTCCAGGGGCAATATATTTGTGGCCAGTTTTCCAATCATGTTCCTTCCAAGTCCTTGACCAGTGAAGCCATTGGCCACAGTCTATGAATCAGTATATCATTGGCTATTTCTCCTTCCAAGCAAAGTGAAAAATTCAATGCACTGGGTGATGTTCTGCCCACTGGGAGGACTTCTCTCCACCACTGTCCTTCAGGGATGTCCCAGAGAGGGGCCGTATTGCTGCAGCTGTCCACTTTCATATGGTGCCTGCATATTGTGTGGAATCATCTGTAAACCAGGCCTGAATCTTCCTGGGTCAGCTGATCATAGGGTACTCCCCATGAGGCCTTAGGTAGAGGCTGAAGAGATAAGGCAGTGTAGCAGGAGTGGGAACCATGAGCACTTGTCACTTCATGTAATTTACTCATGTTTTCAGGATCTGCTCAAAGCCAGTCTCCCATATATACCACTTCCATTTGATGATGGGGTACCTCTGTGTACACTCAACTTTGTGGCTTGGTGGGTCAGAACACCAAGTTCATGAGGAGCAGCCCAGGTTTCATGGTAATGTTTTGGCTAGTGGTTAACCATTCCATCTTTCCTAAGGCCCACTAGCAGGCCAATGAGTGTTTCTTATAAGGGAAGTAGGTGTTGTTTTACCTCTTTTGGTTGCTGGAGAGACTAGATGCAAAAACTTATCTTCCACTTTAGAAAGACATCTCAATGAGCCCCAAACCACTAGATCCCTAAGAATTTTATCGAGGTAGAAGGCTCCTAAAGTTTTGTCAGATTTGTTTTCTGACTTTTGGCACACAGATATCTTGCCAATAAGTCTAGAGTAATTTTTACTTCTTGCTCACTAGGTCCAGTCAACATAATGTCCTCGATGTAATGGACCAGTGTGATACGTTGTGGAAGGGAAAAGTGATGAAGACTCTTGCAAACTAAATCATGACATAGGGCTGGAGAGTTTATATACCTTGAAGTAGGATCGTGAAGATGTGTTGCTGACTTTGCCCACTGAAAACACATGGCTTCTGGTGGAGATATTGGCAGGGATGGAGAAAGGAATTTATCAGATCAGTAGCTGTATATCAGATACCAAGTCCATGTTTCAGACAGCCAACCAACCAAACAGAGACCTGTATTAGAGTTCGCTAGAGGGACAGAACTAATAGGATAGATGTATATATAAAGGGGAGTTTATTAAGGAGTATTGACTCATGATCACAAGGTGAAGTCCCACAATAGGCCGTCTTCAAGCTGAGGAGCAAGGAAGTGAACACAAGTTCCAAAACCTCAAAAGTAGGGAAACTGACAGTGCAGTCTTCAGTCTGGGACCGAAGGCCAAGGAACCTCTGGCAAATCACTGGTGTAAATTCAAGAGTCCAAAAGCTGAAGAACTTGGAGTCTAATGTTTGAGGGCAGGAAGCGTCCAGCACAGGAGAGAGAAAGGCTGGAAGTCTCAGCTAGTCTGCTCTTTCCAGCTTCTGCTCTCTTTATTCTGGTGGCTGATTAGATGGTGCATACCCAGACTGAGGGTGATTTCGCTTCTCCCAGTCCACTGATTCAAATGTCAACCTATCTCCTTTGGCAACACCCTCAAAGACACACCCAGAAATAATACTTTGCATCCTTCAATCCAATCAATTTGACACTCAATATTAACCATCACAAGACCTAACTCCCAGAACTGCAACATTAAATACAGAATTTCTTCCTAGTGGGTATGTGGCAGTCAGATACCAGAGGATGTGTTTTGTGTCACCCCACAAAATCATGTCCACTAGCTCCAATCATCATGTGTCCAGATTTCACTGAGACTCCCTTTTTTCTCAGAGGGCATGTCCAAAGTTGAGTGGTGTCAGCAGCTTGTACAGAGGGAGAAATCTTCCAGGTCAGAGGATTCCAAAGCCCAAAACCTTTTAGGTTTGCCAATTTAACTTTGGGGCTGGAGCCTGTGAGCCCACTTTGTGACTCTGTTCTTTGTTATGGTTACCAGGCCCACCTACCTTTGGTCCCTGCTTCACCACTTGGCTCCTGTCTCCCTGGTATCCAATTATTCCCATTGCTTTTAGGTTTCCCAATTCATTGGCTGTAGTTCCCATGGTAAGGTCCCACCTACAGAGAAGAGCAATCACAAAGCTCTTCAAGAATGCTAAGGCTCTCCTCACAAATTCATTTCTCACGTTATTGGTGAAAGGTAGGATTCCTGGATCCTCCCAGGATTAATGAGTACGTCTTAAGTAATAAATCCATTCTAACATTCCAGCCTCCCTACACCTTTGAATCCTTTCCTCTGCATTAACCAGGGCAGGTAGGGCACTTCCAGTTTGCTCACTGTGGGCCATCTTTTGGTCCAGGTTTCAGATATCTATCTAACCAAACAAACATTTAGAGCTCCTTCTATGTTGGAATTCACTCAGGTTGGCTGGCAAAATACTAGGGAAATCTTAGGGAAAGTTAGAAGATTATAGTCTCAAACCTTTTGGAAGGCCAAAAGGTTTTAATGGAACAGGCTGAAGGCAGCCAATTCATTATGTTAGAATTTTAAGTCATAGGGTAAAAGTTTAGGATAATAAAAACTTCCCCAGTTAAGTCTGTTTGCTCCATATCCCTTTGTCTCTACTCTCTTTACTCATGCAAACTTTGTGCTGGATGGTCCTCTCAAAGGGAGGTTGAAGGGGAATTACCCATTAATGGTGTTTACTCTGGGCCCTGGAACCAAAGGCTTTGATCATTCATAAAACCACTCTTTTATTCATGTTAATTATCTGTAAGCATGTTGACCTCAGTTATTAAATCTACACTGAATAAATGTGATGAGGAGTAGCAAGTGGTGGTCAGTTAGTTGCAATCACCCTCTGAAAGCAGTTGACGACCATCCCTAACCCACTCAAATCACTGTAGTAAGTGTGAGAATGTATTCATTCATCCAGTCATTAAATCAGGGTCTGCAGGACAGACCTCTGCAGGTGGTGATCAATGTCTCAGGTGGTGACCCTGATGTGACCGAGGTCTCAGGTGGTGACCCTGACATGACACTCACCATACTTCTAACTACCAGAAATGCAGCATTAAATGCAGAACCTCTGCTTAGTGAAGCTGTGTCATAAATTTAGCCAGATCTTTCTGTTTCCTTCCACTATTAACCCATATCTTTTATTTTGGTTTTTTTTTTTTTTTTGAGATAGAGTCTCCCTCTGTTGACCAGGATGGAGTGCAGTGGTGCAAACTCGGGTCACCACCACTTCTACCTCCCAGGTTCAAGTGGTTCTCCTGCCTCTGCCTCCTGAGCAGCTGTAACTCTAGGTGTGTACTACCATGCCCAGCTCATTTTTGTATTTTTAGTAGAGACAGAGTTTCACCATTTTGACCAGGCTGGTCTGGAACTCCTGACCTTGGCCAATCCACCTGCCTCAGCTTGCCAAAGTGCTGGGATTACAGGAGTGAGCCAAGGTGCCTGGCCCTCACATCCTTAATATCCATTCCCATGTGTTCCCCAGATGTCTATCTGTATCAATCAGAAAACTTGAGTAGTTTTTTTGGAGTGTAGCTCACCTCCTCATGGGTCACATTTTTATGTCTCCTTTAGGGGCCCACTGGCACTTGAGTCCAGTTATAGACCTAGAAGCAAAGAGAAGTGGTAGGGATGGGTCTTGAGGAGACTCAGCCTTGTCTTGCATGACAACTGCCTCAGGAAAGATCACTGTAATTTCCTGTCATTTCAGAGTTAATCTCCTTAGTTAGAGGTGAAAAGTCCAGTGCAACTGGGGGTTGGGAGACTGCCTCTGCTGGAAATAAAGAGAACTCTTCAACTGGCAGAGAAATCATCAGAATTTTGATGAGTCTTCAAACTCGCTGATGAAACTCAATGTTCCCAACTTTATCAGGGTTTTCCCACAGGTCCTCATTCCAAGTTAGAGGATCTCATTGTTTCCCAGTCCCAATCTACTTTGGCAGTAGACACTCTGCAAGGCTAGGAGTTCAGCTTCAATTGTAATTCAGCCAGTTGCAGGATGAGATTCTGTATGTGATTTGGTATTTCAGCCATCTCAGCCTTGTGGCTACAGGTATTTCCTTCAGGGAACACACAAAGCCTTCATGTCATTTATATGGCACTTGAGCTGGAATACAAATCCCTGAGCTTTGTTTTTCACCACTTTTCCCAGGGCCATTAGGAGCAATGAGCCAACCTTATCATATTCATTAATTTTTAAAAAATGTTGGAGAGTATCATATACACAATCACCTAGCTTCTTGCTTCTTATAAGCAGTGGATTAGGAGTATCCAATGCAGGTATTTTGCATATCTCTATTGCCAGATTAAAGCATGGACAATCAGTGCCTTCTTTACTACTAGAAATATATTCTTTAGCATTTTAAAATCTAACCACATTAGAGAGCCAATTCTAGAAACTCCAGAACCAATTCTGAAAACATTCTTAAAATTCTGTTCCTCTAGACCCACTCCTGGTGTCAAAATCTGTAGTACTCAGGATTCTCCAGAAAAACAGAACTAATAGGTGACTATATATATATATATACACACACACACACACACACACGTATATATATGTATACATACATATAGTCTAACATTATATACATACATATAGTCTAACATACATATAGATTACATACGTACAGTCTAACATTCCAGTCTCCCATATATATACATATATGCACATATATGTAATCTCCCACATATGTGTGTGTATCTGTATGTGTACACACACATGATCCCTGCATGAGTGACAGAAACTACAAGTACATATGTATATGTATGTGTGTGTCTATATATATGAATAAATATATATATTTCAAGAGATTTATTTAAAGGTATTGGCTTCTGTGATTATTGAGGCTGAGAAGTCTCACAATCTGCTGTCTGTAAGCTGGAGACCCAGGAAAGCTGGTGACCCAGGAAAGCTGGTGGTATAGTTGGAAAGCCTGAGTGCTGAAGAGACAATGGTGTAAATTTTAGTCTAGGTCTGAAGAACTGAGATCCAGGAGTGCTGAAGGTAGGAGAAGATCCATGTCCCAGTTCAACTTGTCAGGCAGAGAGAGCAATCCTTCTTTCCACCTTTTTCATCTATTCAAGCCTTCAGTGGACTGTGTCATGCTTTCCCACATTGGGGAAGAAAATCTGCTTTACTCATTCTACCCATTCAAATCTACACCAGTAGTATTCTAGAATCACCAGATACTTTCAGAAATAATCTACCAGCCACCTGGGCATCCTGTAGCTCAGTCAACTTGACGCATAAAATTTATTATCACAGGTGCCACCTTTATCACTTCATTTAAACTTAAACCTCCCTAAAGGCCCTATTCTTGAAATACAGTCATATTAGGAGTTTGGGCTTCAATATATGAATTTTGAGTGGATATATTTCAGTGTATAATGGAGGGAGAAAGGAGAAGAGGGTAGAAAGTTCAAGGAGAGAGGTGAAAGTTTGGAAGTGCCCCTGAAGAGAGTAAAAAAAGATAATAAAAGAATAAATCTCATTGCCCACCCAGAAATAAAATCGAGAATTTAGACTAGGTATGTAACTGTGGTACAGAATGAACTTATGAATTCAGAACCTGGACATTAGGTCCAGGTGACATGAGCTGATAGGCTCCAGTCCCAAACCTAAATTGGCATTAAAGGCAGCAGGCTTTGGGCTTTGAACTCCTCTGGTTTGGAAAATTTCTCCCTCTGCGCAAACTCTTGAGACCACCCAACTTTCAAGACACCTTCTGAGAAAATAAGGGAGTCACAGTGAAACAATGTTCACTGGCTTAAACCATCATGTATGTATCCTTGAATACTTGTATATACTTTGCATTGTTTACTAGGTGAAGGGATGGTAAACAAAGTGGAAGTTTCCTTAGTTGAATTGAGTTCCTCTTCCTTCCAGTCTTCAAACTCATACCAGCCTGGTGTCCAGCACCGTCCTTGTGGAATGGTCAGCAGGCTTGGGCACAACAACCTCATTTGTAACAGCAGGGAAAGGCTGAGATCAGTATGAGAAACTTTCTAAGTTACTGGAGTTGTGTAGTCTGGTTGGTGATTTGCCATAGCTTTTGAACTGCAGGCCCAGTGGAAGATGGGCATCTGGGACTATTCTGGGACACTAGAGGGGATAACCTGGCAGATTAAAGAGGAAGAGTGGGACACGGGTCATGCTGCATCTTAGCACTGCAATACCAGGAATATAAAACTTCTTACTAATTTGGAATAAACAGCAAAGGAGGTCAAATTCTCCCAAGGATACAGTAAGCCTTAGGGAATGAGATGCTAAGGTAGAAAGACACTGTATGACCGCTTAGGAAAAGAGGACCCACCTAGTGGTACCACAGTTTCCTCCCTTGGATCGTCTCCAGGGCTGGATTCTCACTTGGCAATTAGGGGATCTTGAAGGGGAGGATCTGGAGGATAGAAGTACAGGAAACCAAGAGTCTAACCAGGTAGAAGACAACCACTCCTATGGGGAGCCATCCAGAAATGGAACTGGTAGAGAGTAGGAGGAAACTGAAGGATGGGTCTGCTGACTTCATCCCAGGACTATGACATCAGCATAGCCATGGCAATGTATTTAAGAAACAGAAGGAAGCAGAGGTTGACTTCTTCCATCATCATCCAACCCCATACTCCTCCAGACCTTGGAGACTAGCTGGATGGATTCCACAGACCCAGGTTATCCTAATATTAGGAACATCAGAAGATGGGAGGCTGTACATTAAGTATTATATTAATAAAGGGGGTGGGTGGGAAAACATGTTCTAAGGGCTTCCTAGATGTGAAAAGTCAGAAAGCCAGTGACCCTTGTTACTTTCTTTCTTCCTTCCTTTTTTTTTGAGGTGGAGTTTTGCTCTTGCCCAGGCTGGAGTGCAATGGCATGATCTTGGCTCACTGCAACCCCCACCCCTTGGGTTCAAGTGATTCTCCTGCCTCAGCCTCCCAAGTAGTTGGGATTATAGGCATGCACCACCATGCCCAGCTAATTTTGTATTTTTAGTAGAGACGGGTTTCACCATGTTGGTCAGGCTGGTCTCAAACTCCTGACCTTAGGTGATCCATCCACTTCAGCCTCCTAAAGTGCTGGGATTACAGGCGTGAGCCACCATGCCTGGTCAACCCTTGTTATTTTACAAAATGATCTCCTGTTTGGTGAGACTTCTCAAAGGACATATCATAGAAGACCCAGAGAGTCTATGAGAAGCACAACCACTATCAGATGATTATGACTGTGGGAGACAGACCAGCCAGAATGCACTGTGGGTTGGGCATATAAGGAAACAGTAGGAAGGGCAAGAGTCTTTATTTTACTTTTTCCTTCTTTTCTTTTTAGATACTTTGCTGCCCAGGCTGGAGTGCAGTGGCATGATCATAGCTCACTGCAGCTTCCAACTCGAGGGCCCAAGTTATCCTCCCGCCTCTGCCTCTAAAATAGCTAGGACTGCAGGTGTGCACAACCACACCCAGCTAATTCTTTTCTGTAGAGATGGGATCTCGCGTGCTCAGGCTGGTCTCTAACTCCTGGCCTCGTGGTGATCCTCCTGCCTCAGCCTCCCAAAGTGCTGGGATTACAGGTATGAGCCATTACACTGGCTGAGAGTTTCTTATGTAGAGACCCACACCATGGTGGTGGATAGAGTCCACCCAAAACTTCTCGGTTTGCTCCAGCTATCCCATTAGTTTCACATTTGTTATTGCCCTTACCTCAGGCAGAGTGGATGAAGTCACAGCTCTTATTAAAGATAAAAGCAGTGGTTGTGGTGGAGGAAGATGTGAATATCACACCACACAACCCCTTCTCATATTCATGAGCTGCTCAGGCTTTACCTGATTTATGGCAAGAGCAGATAATATGCCACATGGACCTATGTTTTCAGTAAGCTCTTGAGAAGGACCATCAGATACAATGGTTAATGTAAAAGTTAGTTATAAGATCTTCCATAATACGGAGGAACAAATGACCTGGGAAAGAAGACTAATTCTTATTCTAAAATGGTGACATTCTTGGGAACTATGTGGATAACTTCTGGGGATTTACTTCCAAAAGGGGTTATCTTCTCCTGGACAGCCTCCTGATAAGAATAACAAAAAAAGTTAAGCAAAATATTTTAAATGATCTGTTTGAAGGTGTGGAGGCCAAAGCAACTCCATCTTGGATGCTAATCTGCCATGTTGACTTCTGATTAACTCCTTTCTGGGAAGTCCTCTAAGATTTTCAGTTTATCTATTTTACCTTATAAGAGTACATGCACTGTAAATCCTGCCCTGGGGTCAAAACAACCTTGATGTTATTGTACTTCAATTGTTCTACACATCCCTTCTGAGTTACCTCTCCTCTATAGTATGTAAGCCCTGGGTCTCGGATTAATGGTGCAGGGATCCACCGTCTTGTCTCATTGCCACCCAAGATATAGACATAATTTCTATTCATAAGTCCCTATTAAATGCTTCTAAGAAACTGGATTTGCCAGCCATTTTCTTCTGTTTCCTCAGACTTTTGCGAGTAGTTTTGCATAATCCTGCCCACTGCAAAACAGAAAGAATTGAAAATCTACTAAGAAAGTGAAACTTTGTGGGATAAAGATCAGGAAGAAGAAAGAATCCAAGAGAGATGAGCCTAGCATTTGAGACCACTTTCCCCACTTCATGCAGTTGTCAATTCTGAAAGTGAAAGCAGAGTCTGAGGTGCTCAGAACTTCAGAAAGTTTCACTGGAACAGAGTGACAAAACCCAGAGTTCAGAGTCTTCAAAAAAGGATGGAATCTGGTAAACCCCCAGACGTATGGTCTGAAAAGCTAGTGGGGTCTGAAAAGCTAGTGTAAGGATGAAGTAGAAATACTCCAATACTCACAGGAATAAAACTCAGTTCTAAACATACTCAGTCCTTGCTGAGATTAGGATAATTGCCTGTAGCCCAACTGTCTGCCAGAAACAGAAGTAACTTCTTTCTGGAAAAACACATCACCCATGAGTGATACATATGTGAAGTAAAATTCTGCCTCACTTGTGAAAAATAAATTCAAATTTAAAATAATGAGATTAGATTTACCTTCAGTAAAGCTAACAGTTGAGGAAAAAAACAAAATCTAGTGATGCCGACATGAATTTTTTCATACTATATGATTACGTTTAGTTTCTGACAAAAGTGACTTCTAAGCTTGATCTTGCTGCCTCTTTTGGACAAGTGACCCTCACACCTTCTCAGCTATGGATGATTGGACCAGGAGCATCCACTTGTTCCTGAGCCTTTCATAATCTCTTTCTCAGGAATTCAAATTAAGACACATTGAGTCAGTCAGAAGATAGAAGGTAGGCATGAGACGTCATGAAGATTTAGGGTAGACTGACATTTTACCTTGTTTATCTGTCAGTAAGTCAGAAGCAAAAGCAGATTAGCAAAGACCAGCAGTATGAGATGTTGCACAGCTCACTGAGAGATGAATGGGACAGCTTTAGGCGCCAAACTTCCAGGTCCAGAATCCATTTCCCAGCTGTTTTTGTCCTGTTTTTTGATATCAGTTTTTGGATATCTATAAGATGGACCGTTGAAGCCTTAAAATAAAACTTCTTTTATTAAATATGTATCTTCCAAAACTTCACATTATGTCTACATTTTTTTTTGTTTTGTTTTTTGAGGCAGGGTCTTGCTGTGTTGCCCACACTGGAGTGCAGTGGCAAGATCACAGGCCATTGCAATCTCCACCTCCCTGGGTCAGGCAATCCTTCCACCTCAGCCTCCCAAGTAGCTGGGACTACAGGTGTGCAACATTACACCCAGTTAGTATTTGTACCTTTTGTAGAGATGGCATTTTCATTGGTCTCAAACTCCTGGGCTCAAGCAATCTGCCTGCCTCAGACTCCCAAATTGCTGGAATTACAGGCATGAGCCACCACCCCAGCCCACGTCAACATTTTCTTGTACACAATGTTAGCAATCAATAAAAAATAATCAGGCCTTCCCAAAAAGGGATAATAACTTTTTTAACAGGGAAAATCAATATTAAAATGACTCCTAGGAGATTCAGATATTAGGGTTGATATGGAATTTAAATTACTATAAATTAATATGAATAAGAATTTATACATCAGAGAATTTCAGCAGAGAAATGGAAAGTATTAAAAAAGAATCAAATGAAAATTCTGGGACTGAAAATTCAGCATAGAAATTCATAACTCAGTAGGTTATATTTAACAGAAGATTAGACACAATACAGATAGAATTAGTGAAAAGAAAATAGGACAGAAAAAAATCTAGACTAAAGCACAGAAAGACCAAGAAAGTAGAAAATATGGAGAAGAGCCAAGAGATTTTGTAAAGGTCTAAAATATGTGAAATTAAAGTCCTGCAAAAAAGAGGAGTGAGAAAGTGGCAGAAGCAATATTTAAAGAGATAATGTTCAAGAATTTTCCAAAAAAATTAAAGACAACAAGCTCCAATTCAAGATTGCTACAAAGCTCCCAACAGGACAAATATAAAGAAATCAAACCTAATCAGATACAAATAAAGCTTCTGAAAAACAAATGCAAAAATCCTTAAAAGCTGCCACACTCATAGATAGAAACTATATAGATAAATTAAAAGCAATCTCTTATAAGTCATTTTTCTATTGATTTTCCCCTTTTGAAAAGTTATTTTTTTAAGGAAGGCCTGATTATTTTTTTATTACCTGAAGAGACTGGAGCATAAACAAAGACAGCCAGATTCAAGCAGGAGGTTGACACTTGGATCAAGAGAATGGCACAAGGATTTTTTACAGTTTACAGCCTAGGTGATGTCACAGTCATCACCACATGCATGACTAAAACTTTTACAGAAATTTCACAGTATTTCAAAGGACCAAAGGACAAATCTCAAGGCAGCTATAGCCTCTAGAAAGTGAGAAGAGAATCCCAGAAACAGCCAGAGAGAATTTCCAAATCATGTGTATAAACTCTGCCCAAATCTTCATCTGGTTTCTGAACCACACATGTGCAGAGTGAGTTGCAGGCAGCCCAGCTAAAGATAAAACTACTAAAATAAATTTTTAATTGCCACTCAACAGACAGAGTTTGCAATTTGAATTGAAGCAAATTAATCAATGTTCTTTGGAGGAATTTAACATAATCCAGAGTTTCCACAACAAAACAATCACATTCTTCAGTATAAAATTCAGAATTATTCAGTTTTTGAAGAACTATGAAATTATAACCCAATCTCCAAAGAGAAGACTATCAGCAGACTGGTCCTGAGGTTATCCAGATGTTAGAATTTGTAGACAAGAATTTTAAAGCAGTATTATCACCTGCTCAATAATATAAAGAAAAATGTGGTCATAGGAGGGGGGATCCAAGATGGCTCAGTAGGAGCAGTTCTGGATTGCAGGTCCCAGTGAGAGTGTGGAGGGTGAGTGGTCGCTGCATTTCCAGATGGATTTTTATTGCCCACAGACCATGAGATTCCCGGGCAGAGGAGCACCACGGGTCTCCAGCGTGACTGTTTTGGCCAGCATGGCAGGTCTCTGCACAAAAATTCACACGGGTCCGGGTGCTGTTTTGCTGGCAACTGTAGTGCCTGGGAGATAGAGTTGCCTGTTCAACTGATAAAATGGGGACTGAAACAGGGAGCCAGGCCAGGAGATTACCTGGTGGAAAAGTGCCACAAGTCTCTAGCACGGCTGTTTCAGCCAGCGCAGTGGGTCTCTGCACAAGAACTCACACAAATCCGGGCACTGTTTCAACTGGTGACTGGAATGCCTGGGAGACAGAGTTGCCGATTCAACTGAAAAAAAAGGGGTCTGAGGCAGGGAGCCACTTGATCAGGCTCTGCTGGTCCCACCCCGACAAAGACCAGCAATCTGAAACGCACTGGATTGAGAGTTTCACAGCAAGCACAGCTGAACCTGGGATGGTCCAGCTCTGTGGGACAGGGGCGTCCGCCATTACCGAGGCGGTCCACCACTACCGAGGTAGTCTGCCATTGCTGAGGTAGTCTGCCATTACAGAGAGAGTCCACCGTTACAGAAGCGGGCCACCATTGCTGAGGCAGTTCTAATTTTATCCCTATAAACAGGACTGCAGGGAAGATCACACGGCAGCTGGGCAGAGCCCATGGCAGCTCAGCAACACCTCTGCTGGCAGACTGTGACTAGGCTGCCTCGTCGCTGGGCAAGGCATCCCTGAAAAAAGGCAGCAGCATGACAGAAACTTATAAATAAGCCCTACCTTCCTGGGACAGAGCACTTGGGGAAAAAAAAGGCTGTTATGAGTTGTGCTGCAGCAGACTTAAACATACCTGCCCAGCAGCTCTGAACGGAACAATGGAGCTTACAGTTCAGCACTTGAGCTCCTATAAAGGACAGACTGTCTCCCCAAGCAGCTCCCCAAGCCCCATATATCCAAAGAGTCACCTCAAAAGGAGAGCTCAGACTGACATCTGGTGGGTATCCTTGTGGGACAAAGATAACAGAAGAAGAAACTGGCAGCAACACTTACTGTTCTACAGCCACTGCAGGTGATCCTCAGGCAAGAAGGGTCTGGAGTGGACCTCCAGCAGTCCTACAGCAGAGGGGCCTGACTGTTAGAAGGAAAACTATGAAACAGAAAGAAATAACTTCATCATCAACAAAAAGGATGTCCACTCAGAGACCCCATCTGAAAGTCATCAACTACGAAGACCACAGGTAAATAAATCCACAAAGTTGGGAAGAAATCAGCGCAAAAAAGACGAAAACACCTTAAACCAGAATGCTTCTCCTCCTCCAAGGGATCACAACTCCTCACCAGCAAGGGAACAAGGCTGGATGGAGCATGACTGTGATGAATTGACAGAAACAGGCTTCAGAAGGTGGGTAATAAGAAACTTCTCTGAGCTAAAATAACATGTTCTAACCCAAGGCAAAGAAACTAAGAAACTTGAAAAAAGGTTTGACAAAATGCTAACAAGAATAAACAGCTTAGAGAGGAATCTAAATGAATTGATGGAGCTTAAAAACACAACACGAGAACTTCGTGAAGCATACACAAGTTTCAATAGTTGAATTGACCAAGCAGAAGAAAGAATATCAGAGATTGAAGATCAACTCAATGAAATAAATGAGAAGACAAGATTAGAGAAAAAAGAGTAAAAAGAAACAAACGAAGCCTCCAAGAAATATGGGATTTTGTGAAAATCCCTAATGTAGACCTAATCTACATTTGATAGGTGTACCTGAATGGGATGGAGAGAATGAATCCAAGCTGGAAAACACTCTTCAGGATATTATCCAGGAAAACTTCCCAAACCTAGCAAGGCCAGCCAATATTCAAGTCCAGGAAATACAGAGAACACTGTAAAGATATTCCTCAAGAAGAGCAACCCCAAGGTTGAAACAAAGGAGAAAATGCTAAGGGCAGCCCAAGAGAAAGAATAGGTTATCCACAAAGGGAAGCCTATCAGACTCACAGCAGAACTCTCAGCAGAAACTCTACAAGCAAGAAGAGAGTGAGGACCAATATTCAACATCCTTAAAGGAAAGAACTTTCAACCTAGAATTTCATATCCAGCCAAACTAAGCTTCATAAGTGAAGGAGAAATAAAATCCTTTATGAACAAGCAATTACTCAAAGATTTCATCACCACTAGGCCTGCTTTACAAGAGCTCCTGAAAGAAGCACTAAAGATAGGAACAACCAGTACCAGCTGCTCCAAAAACATATCAAATCATAAAGAGCATCGATACAATGAAGAAACTGCATCAACTAACAGGCAAAACAACCAGCTAGCATCAAAACGGCAGGATCAAATTCACATATAACAATATTAACCCTAAATGTAAATGGGCTAAATCACCAATCAAAAGACACAGACTGGCAAATTGGATAAAAATTCAAAACCCATCTGTCTGCTGTAGCCAGAAAACCCATCTCACATGCAAGGATACACATAGGCTCAAAATAAAGGGATGGAGGAAGGTTTAC
>PVKP010029253.1:0-29209 GCA_004027715.1 Plecturocebus donacophilus
TTCTTTCTCCTTTTCTCTTTTTCTAAAATCTCTTCCTCTTTCTTTCTCTTTCATTCTTTTTTTCTTTCTTTTGCTGTTTCTTTTTCTCCTTTTCTCTCTTTTTCTAAAATCTCTTTCTTTCATTCTTTAAAAAAAAAAAGAAATAAGATGCAATATTTGCAAAGCACAATAAAGCAAACTACATAAAATTAGAAATGAAAAGTTTGCTTTAGAATTTATTAATTTATTAAAGTAACCTTAGACCAAAAACAAGATCTAGGCAAAAGAAAGATTATAGATTACAGGGTTATTCCTGAATAAAATAATCAAAGGAATTATAGTCATCCTTGGTATCCATAGGGTATTAGTTCCAGGATTCCTTTGGATAGCAAAATCTGAAGATACTCAGCTTCCTTATATAAAATGCCATAGTATGTATGTATATAACCTGTGCTTTAATTCATCTCTAAATTACTTATGATATCTAATACAATGTAAATAGTTGTTGTACTGTATTTTTATTTTTACTTATTTATTTATTTATTTATTACTGTTCTTATGTTTCCAGCTATTTTCAGTCTGCAGTTTTTGAATCTGCAGGTGTGGAACCAGTGTACACAGAGGGCCAACAAATTATCTCTGCCAACATTAATCAAAATTATCCTGAAAATTTTTTTTGTCTTGTTTTGTTTTGAGATAGGGCCTCACTCTGTTGCCCACCCTGGAGTGCAGTGGCATGATC
Source organism: Plecturocebus donacophilus (assembly GCA_004027715.1). Classification (NCBI taxonomy): domain Eukaryota; kingdom Metazoa; phylum Chordata; class Mammalia; order Primates; family Pitheciidae; genus Plecturocebus; species Plecturocebus donacophilus. The sequence goes on from PVKP010029253.1 coordinate 722, forward strand.
ACAGCTCACTGCAGCTCTAACTGCCCAGGCTCAAGTGATCTTTCTCCCTGAGCTTTTCAAGTAACTGGGACTACAGGCGCATGCCACCGTACCCAGCTAATTTTTTTTTCTTTTTTTGGTGGAGCAGGTTCTTACTGTGTTGCCTAGGCTGGTCTCAAATTCCTGGACTCAAATGATCCTCCCACTTTGGCCTCCCAAAGTGCTGAGATTATAGGCATGCACCATTATGTGCAGCCCTGAAGTATTAAAATTTTCCTCTGTCCTCTCTCAAGTTATAGCATGATTCATTGGTGACTTGTCAAGCATCATCTGTTTATTCTGCATTTTTTAATTTGCTTAAAGATATTTGGGATTATGTTTAATAGTTTTCATATGCCCATCTCTTTTTTTCTTCAAAAATACATTTTTAGGTCACATTGAAGTAGTGAAATTACTTGTGTCGCATGGAGCTGAAGTGACATGCAAGGATAAGAAGTCTTATACACCTCTTCATGCAGCAGCCTCTAGTGGAATGATCAGCGTAGTCAAGTATCTTCTAGATCTTGGAGTTGATGTAGGTATATAGATTGAACAGTATAAAATTATGGAGCCCTTTTATACTTGTTACATTATTGACAAGTTATTTCAAGTTTAAGAAATGATTTTATACAGTGTTTCATATTTTAATTGGATATTTATAGTCCTTTATGTAATATCTAATGCACTGATTTATGATCAAGGCATGTAAATAGTCAAAGGATGTTAAGAGGTAAAATATACTTCAAAGGGGTGTACTTTATTGCCAGTTTTTCTTCTGTATCACATTCCAGGCCCCGTAATTCCATTTCACTTGTTGCAACCAGCAGATCAGACACATTGATATTGTTAGATAACTGGGTTATTGTTAGTCTTCTTTGCCTAGTCTGATACTCTTAAAATGACCGTAGCAGTTTACATTACAGAATCTTGGCAAGAGCGAGGCAGGTAAACAAAAAGCTTTTTGCCCACCAAGTGTACATATTCCTTACTATATAATTCTCTGGTTAAAAAGGGATGAGGCTTTATTTGGATATATTTGATTCCTGAATTGAGATAACTTAGACTACCTGCAGCTTTTCACAAGCCATCCTTTAAACAAACAGAGTACTTTACTCCCACTCTTGGCTTTTTTTCTTTTTAAACAGGGTCTCTCTCTTAGGTTGTAGTTTGGTGGCACAATCACAGCTCACTGCAACCTTGAACTCCTGGGCTCAAGTGATCCTCCCACCTAAGCCTCCTGAATAGCTAGAATTACAAACTAATTTTTTAATTTTGTAGAGATGGGGTCTCCCTGTTACCCAGACTGGTCACTAACTCTTGACCTCAAGTGACCCTCCTGCCTTGGTCTCCCAAAGTGCTGGAATTACAGGGATGAGTCACCACGCCCAGCATACTCTTAGTGTATTTATTCTTATTTCAGGTAGAGTTCTGACAAAGTCACTGATTCTTGGAAACACAAATTCTGAAGAACTCATTGGTTCTTTAAAACAGCACATTAGAAGATGTAAGATGAAGATTTGCTAGAGAGATGCAGTTTAGATTAGCTACAAAAAAAAACTAAGAAAAGTAGGTGATAGCCTGGTTGGACAAAGAATACATGACAGAACTGTAGGGCTAGATAGGCTCTTAATTTACGGACCATGTGAAACACTGTGCCTGAAACAAGCTAATAAATACTGAAAGTGTGAGGATCACGAGAAGAAGTTGCAAAAATCTTAACTCAATTCCTGTAGCTCTGTTTCAGCAGGGTGAAATAATATCTTAAAAGACCCTTGATCTAGATAATGAGGCAACTTTGTTTCTGATTATTGTTTCAAGTCCATTCTGGTGCAATTTTTAAAACTTCCTTTATTGACAGTCAATTAGACTTGTAAACTCTGATGACTTTATTCGTCAAAATAAGTGGCCAGACTTACAACCTTTTAGTAACATGTGGCCCCCAATTGTGTAGTTTTTTTGTTTTTTTAGTTTCCTAGGAGATTACCACAAACTGGAGGGCTAATAGAAATTTAACTTCTGGAAGTCTTAAGAGTATAGAAATTCTAAATCAAGATGTCAGCAAGTTAGTTCCTTAGGAGGTTCTGAGGGAGAATCTGTTTCTTGTCTCTGTTCTAGCTTCTTGTGACAAAATCTAGGTACTTTGATTAAAGTTAAGCATTAACTTTTTTACTTCCTCTGATTTCTATTACCAGTGATCCCAGAAAAGAAATGTTGAAGCTGTATTACATTGGGACCAACTACAAGATTAGGGGCCATAGTCTCCACACAAGGCCACCCTTACTTATGACCAACTATAAATTTAGAGGGCTTTCGAAACCATATTGAGGTTTGATAATTCACCAGAAAGTCTCACAAAATTATTTAAAAGCTTTATACTCACAGTTGTGGTTTATTACAGGGACAAGATACAAATTGAGAGCAGCCAAAGGAAGAGACACGTAGGGTAGAGTGCAGGAGTATTCTAAAGGCAGAGTTTCCCTTACCCCTCCTCATGGAGTCAGAACACATTACTCTCCTTCCCTGGGGTCAGTGTGTGACAGTATGAATGAAGTATTTCCATCAAGGAATGCTCACGTGAGCTTCATTTTCAGTTTTTATTGGGGCTCCATTACATCGACTTGATTGGTTGTCTATGTGGTTGATTTCAGTCTCCAAATACATGATACCTTGTAACTTAAAGCCCCCACTCTAAATAGAGACTCTTTACTCAGGTCTGTATCATAGATACCTCCCTGAAACCAAGGGCAAAGGACAGACCTCTCTTTGGGAAAGATCAAATTCTTTACTACACAGAAATCATTTAAAGTATTCCTTTATTTGTTAGAAATAGAAAAACAAGGCTGGGCATGGTGAGGGTTCATGCCTGTAATCCCAGCACTTTGGGAGGCCAAGGCAGGCGGATCATTTGAGGTCAGGAGTTGAAGACCAGCCTTGCCAACATGGTGACACCCTGTCTCTACTAAAAATACAAAAGTTAGCCAGGCAGTAGTGGTGTGTGCCTCTAATCCCAGTCAGTTGGGTGGCTGAGGCAGGATAATTGCTTGAGCCAGTGAGGCAGAGGTTTCAGTGAGCCAAGATTGTGCCACTGCGCTCCAGTCTGGGCGACAGAGTAAGACCCTGTCTCAAAAACAAAAAGAAAGAAAAGCAAAACCCCGAATACATGAATTGTTTCTCATTTTTCAGCATATTCTTTTGACTTGTGATAAAATATTTGCATGTGATACTGGAAAATATTTGGAGCCCAAGTTTGTGGCAAAAATGAATTAAATAAAAAGAAGAACGTGCCATTCATTCTTTTAAAAAAAACCCTGATCTGTACTTTATTACTAAGTTTAGCTTTTGTCACTGCAAAATGAAAAAGTTGGAAATACGCATTTTACTGAATATACCTCAGAATCTTCAGTTTGTGTTTATCTTTTATGATAATAATTATAAATCCCTTACCTGGAACCTCTAAAAATACATTAGTTTATATTTTCCTAAAATATCTCTTTTGGTGTTATTCAGTTTTGTCATGAAGTAGACATTGTATATGTGCATTATATTCCCTGAATATAATAACAATGTATGCCAAAATGCTTGTCAAGGGTTTATTATTGTAAACAAACTTTACAATTGTAAACCTCGGCCCGGCGCAGTGGCTCACGCCTGTAATCCCATCACTTTGGGAGACTGAGGCAGGCGGATCACAAGGTCTAGAGATCGAGATCATCTGGCCAACATGGTGAAACCGCATTTTACTTAAAATACAAAAATTAGCCAGGTGTGGTGTCACACGCCTGTAGTTCCAGCTACTCAGGAGGCTGAGGCAGGGGAATCGCTTGAACCCGGGAGACGGAGGTTGCAGCGAGCCAAGATCATGCCACTGCACTCCAGCCTGTTGACAGAGTGAGACTCCATCTCATTTAAAAAAAAAAAAAAGCTCATCTCCATATTTATCTTGTCTTCATTTCTCACTTTAGTAATTTGTTAACCACAGGTTGCTAAAATTGCTCATAATATTGATAATTAGCAAAATTACTTTAACATTCACATTTTTCCCCCTCTAAAAGATGAATGAACCAAATGCCTATGGAAATACGCCTCTTCATGTAGCCTGCTATAATGGACAAGATGTTGTAGTGAATGAACTTATAGACTGTGGTGCTATTGTAAATCAAAAGAATGAAAAAGGATTTACTCCTTTGCACTTTGCTGCTGCATCAACACATGGAGCATTGTGTTTAGAACTTCTAGTTGGCAATGGGGCCGATGTCAATATGAAGGTAAGAAACAAAATCAGAAACATGGCTTTAAGTGTTTAGTATTTCACTTTAAAACAGTATCAATAGTGGATACCATTCAGCAATAAAAAAGGAACTGATAGACCCAAGAACATGGATAAACCTTTAAAATATTATGCTGAATGAAAGGCTTACACAAGAGTATGTACATGCTTTCCATTTATGTAAGGTTCTAGAACCAATGTAATTCCATTTATATGGGGTTCCAGAATCATAATTGAAAAAAATCACAACAATTATTACCATTGGGAGGAGGGATCAACTGGAAAAGGGGCATGAAAGAACGTTATGTGATGATGGTAATATTTGGTATTTTGACAGTGATTTATATTATATAGATTTGTCAAAACTTGTACATTTGATTGCTTTCATAGCATATAAATTTCTCTCTGAAGGAAAAATCTAAACAGATGTTGAACCCTAGTTTAATGATGTGTTTAGAGGTGACATGTATGATGTCTGTGTCTAATTTTAAAAAGCATCAAATAACTGGGTGGATGGAAAGATAGATGAATCTACAATAAAAGAGTAAAATACTACTGGTAGAATTTAGATGGTATGTATATGGATGTTCACTCTACAGGTTTTTTCAAATTTTACACAATGTTAGGGAAAAAAACTATTAGTGTGTTACACATAAGGAATAATTGCTTTTTGGGTTTATTTTGTTGTTGTTGTTGTTGTTGTTGTTGTTGTTGTTGTTGTTGTTACAATCACTTTGAAGAGTAAACATTTGGAGTTTAGAAATATGTGAAAATTCTGGGCTGACATGGTGGCTTCTGCCTGTAATCCCACCACTTTGAGAGGCCAGGGTAGGAGGATCACTTGAGCCTAGGAGTTCAGGGCTAGCCTGGACAACATAACCTGGTTCCACAAAAAATAAAATAAAAAATGAGCCGGGCATGGTGGTTCACACCTGTAGTCCCAATTACTTGGGAGGCTAAAGTGGGAGGATCTCTTGAGCTGTTGAGATCAAGGCTGCAGTGAGCTAAGATCATGCTACTGCACTCCAGCCTGGGTGACAGAGTGAGATCCTCTCTCAAAAAATAAATAAATGAATGAATGAAAATTTTGGCCAGCTACAGTCTGGCTCACACTTGTAATCCCAGTGCTTTAGGAGGCCAAGGTAAGAAGATCACTTGAGGCCAGGAGTTTAAGACCAGCCTGGGTAACATAGCAAGACCCCCATCTCTACCAAAAAAAAAAAATTAAAAATTATCCTGTAGTCCTAGGTACTCAGGAGGCTCAGGCTGGAGGATTGCTTGAGATCAAGGAGTTCAAAGTTACAGTGAGCTGTGATCTTACCACTGTACTCAATCTAGCCTGAGCAACAAGTGAGACCTTGTCTCAAATGAATGAAAATTCTGGAGCCAAAGTAAATATGCTTTCACTGTGTAATTCTGTAAGTGAGCACATGCAATCCAGATTCTGAGCATTGCTATTTTATAATACATAATCATTTTAGATTTTTTTGTATTCTTTTACTAGTTACGTCTGTATTGGTTTCATCAATTCACATCTTGAGCACTTACCAGACACAAAATTGAGCCGTTTATGATTAGTAAAAATGTTTAAGCTTAAAATGAGATTTTTCAGAGCATTTTAATTACGTCATTTTCTTACCTAACTTCAGTGAAACCTTTAATGATGCCACCGGCTGATTCTGACAGCTGTAACAACAACAGACCCATCTATAATTAAGTCATTGCTTTAAATTGCCTTCTCTCAGCTACAGGACAAAATATATACATACTACACCCAATGAAGAAAGGCATGAGGTATCATAAAGTACCCCACTATGATTACAGCTAAATCATCCTTTTAAAATTTTCTAGGTCTTGGTCAAATCACCTAGTAACATTTTTTATAGTTTAGGTAATTACTAGAAAATTTATTTATTGCAAGTTTGAACTGCTTATTTGAATTTGAAGAATTCCTGCACTTTGGATAATCAGAGCCCAGAACAGTATCTAAACCCTTGTGAGGAGAAAAATTACTTTTTTCATCAGAGGCCCGATAATGTTGCTTTCATGAAAATTAGGCTATTTCGAAATTTAAAATTTGGAATGTAAGATAATTGTTAAGATACATTTTCAAAAGCAAACATCACAACCAAGTTTTCTCAGTCTCTGTGAGACCCGTTTATGATAGTGAATATAGTGAAATCATCTTTGTGTGTTAGTATTATGGAACTTTACCTGTGTCATCAGCTACTCTGCATTTTTTGGTTCACATGATGCTGTCTTTAAAGGATATATGCTGGGTTTCCTGTTTTATGCACTGCCATTTTGGCATGAATATTTAATATAATTTGATGAAAATGAGTCATTTGATTCATGTTAGTGTCTACATAGGTGATTATAGTACCTGTGATTGTTTTTAAGTCTGTATTTTCTTTTGAAATGAAGAATTGAGAATCAGTTCTATAAGAAGCCCACTTAGAGTAAAATGCCAAACCAGTGGTCTAATTTGAAGTTACCTCTTTAATGATTTAGAAAACTCAGTGGTGAATTTCATATATGACAAGGGAATTTTTTAGCAAAGGGATTAAGATATGTTTAAGTAGATTTGAAGGCAACAGCCTGTGATGTTGGTTTCAAAATAGATTTCATGAAAGTTGCCTTAATCTCACCTAAGGGTGTATGACATCTCATCTATATGCAATTGTCCAATTATTTATTGCCAAATTCTGTTGAAGCATGTTTCCCGTGTCGATTTCCCAGGTCCCTTTCAGCTCTTACACAAAATATGTTGATAGCTGTGAGTTTTCAACCAGCAAGAATATATATTCATTCCTGACACCTGTATTTTTTATATTTATAAAATCAGTGTTATTAAGTTATTGATTGACTAAGGGGACACTTGACACTTGCATTTTGTTTTAAAATTTTGATTTGCTAACCCTCATGTTCTTACCACATTATCTGTTTTTTCCTGCTTAATCTTTTCCTCCCACTACAGTCTCTGTTTTGTTATTTCTGACTTTGATCAAGTTATAGATGACTAGAAATTGGAATGTGGATTTAAGTTTGTAATAACTCCGTTTCTAAGGTTTTAAATTCATTTTCCTACAAAGTGGTAGAGGTAAAACAAATCAGATTTTTAAAGCAGTATAGCTCTGATTTTTAGAACTGCTTGGCATGAGCCTTACTACACTGATTGCTTCGTTTACATGCACACGTTTTCCTACCCACATTGTTCTTCTTTAGGAATAGATTTTGGTCTGCTAAACAAAATACACCAAATGCTTGTTTTGAAATTTAAACCTAAAAAATACTGTGAAATGTTTGGCTTGTAATTACTGTTTTCGGTCACCTGTGAGATCAGTTGTTAGGATTTTTGTAGATCTCATTTTTTGTTTTTGTTGTTATTTTTCTATTTTTTCTTAATACTCCTAGTTTGCTGCTAAAATGTTTTGAGGTGATTAAGAAAAAGAAAACTCCACATTGTTTCTCCAATTCAGAAAAAAATAACTACGCCTTCTCCCCTCCTAATGTGTCTTACGGCAGACTTTTTAGTTGGTAATCTTTGTATACTTAGAATAGGTTTTATGATCAATATGTAAAAAGTAAAAATGTTGATGATCCAGTGCCACCTATAGGCTTATAATTAAAGGATTCTAAGCAGGCTCAGTGGTGTGTGCCTTTAGGCCCAGCTACCCTTGGGAAGCTGAGGCTAGGGAATCACTGGAGCCTGGTGTTCAAGTCTAGACTGGGCAATATAGCAAGACCCTGTCTCCAAAACAAAAAGAAAGGACTCTAATCACTTATTAGCTATGAGACCTAGTTATCACTTAACCCTGGGGCCTACATTTCCTAACCTGTAAAACAACATAGGCTTGTGGGGATTAAATAATATATATGAAGTGGATTTGGTTTTGGTTTTTTAGGAGGACGGGAGATGGGGAGACAGACTCTCACTCTGTTGACCAGCCTAGAGTGCAGGGGCACCGTCATAGCTCACTGCAGCCTCAAACTCCTGAACTGAAGCAGTCCTCACACTTTGGCCTCCCCAAGCACTGGAAGAGCCATCATGCCTGACCATATGAAGCGTTTTAAAACTGTGCCTGAAACATAATGCTGTATATATAAATGTTAACTTTAGTTATAGCTTCCATATTTCATCATTTTGTTAATCAAATTTTTACTACAAGTTTTTATTTTGTGTTGTGGGGGTTTTGGTTTTGTTTTTCTCTTTGTTTTTCCTCTTATTTTTCTTATCTTTCTAATCAATGGAATCTACATTTTTTCTTATGTCTGTAAAAATCGGCTATAGCTGGCCGGGCATTGTGGCTCACACCTGTAAACCCAGCATTTTGGGAAGCCAACTGGAGAATCACATGAGCCAAAAAATAAAATTAGCCAGGACAAAAAGAGACAAAAAATAAATTAGCCAGGTGTAATGTCACATGCCAGTAATCCCACCTACTCCAGAGGCTGTTGCTGGAAGATCACTTGAACCCTAGAGTTTGAGGTTGCAATGAGCTATGATTACACCACTGCACTCCAGCCTGGCCGACAGACCAAGACCCCCATCTGTTTAAGAAAAAATAAAAAGGCCGTGCGCAGTGGCTCACGCCTGTAATCCCAGCACTTTGGGAGGCTGAGGCAGGTGCAGATCACTTGAGGTCAGGAGTTGGAGATGAACCTAGCCAACATGCTGTAACCTCATCTCGACTAAAATACAAAAATTAGCTGGGCATGGTGGTTTGCACCTATAATCCCAGCTACTTGGGAGGCTGAGGCAGGAGAATTGCTTGAACCTAGGAGGCAGGGGTTATAGTGAGCTGAGAGCAGAGATGCACCACTGCACTCCAGCCTGGGTGGCAGAGCAAGACTCTGTCTCAAAAAAAAAAGAAAAAATATAAGCTCTAGCTAAAATATTAACATTAAAAATTAGGATATGTCCTGTCTGGAACATTTTGGAAAAACTAAACCAGAATCCTTTTGCCAAGATTTTTTTTTTCCTGATTCAACAAATAACAACTGGTACATTAAAAATAATGATAAATATTTTATATCCTGAGAACACTGATGTGTTATCTGTTTTACAAAAATTATTGCACTTACTCTGTACGACAGACCAATGAGATATAGATGGCATTATCCTCATTTTCATTTGAGGAAGTGAAGGCACAAAGAAGTTAGGCAACTTGTCCAAAATCTTGCTTGTGGTAAGTGGGAGAACTGAGATTCACACTCAGGTTATTCTGACTTCAGAGCCTACTCATGCAAACATTCTCTCTTCTCCTTCCCTTCCTTTCTCCACTGCCTCCAAAAGATTAGAACTCCTTTAAGATTACTTGCCAATTTGATGACTTACTTACTTGAAAAAATCATATAAAATTTTGAAATCAAACACTTCAGTAGATATTTATGATCTAAATACTCTTTTCTAATGACATGAAGATTTCTCTTCTCTTTTTTTTTTGAGACAGAGTCTTGCACTGTGGCCTGGGCTAGGGTGCAGTGGCATGATCTCTGCTAACTGCAACCTCCACCTCCCGGGTTCAAGCGATTGTCCTTCCTCAACCTTCCAAGTAGCTGTGATTACAGGTGCCTGCCACCACACCCAGCTAATTTTTTGTATTTTTCAGTAGCGACAAGGTTTCACCATGTTGGCCGGGCTGGTCTGGAACTCCTGACCTTGTGATTCACCTGCCTCAGTCTCCCAAAGTGCTGGGATTACAGGCATGAACGGCTGTGCCCAGCAGACATGAGGATTTCTTAAGAATATCTGCATTGTACGGTGTTATCATAAACTTAGGATACTTGTGACATTTCTATTTTAGTACCTACACAGAAGGCATACTGAATATTGCTGTGAGATTAGGAAGCTGCTAAACAGTTTATTTCCTTTGTGTTGGTAATGTGTATGTTTTGGTTAACCTAAAGATTTTAGGGAATAAAAGATACCACCTAATCAGAAGAAAAGATAACCTACTCAAGGGTTGTTTTTCTTCATGTTTGGAACTCCTTAAAGAACTTCTCCATGAAATATATATGTGTGCAGCCAGTCTGATTTATTATTTTAAGTGAGTTGAGAAAATATTTATTACATATAACTATAAACAAATATATGTAGTTTTTAAATTATACTGCCTGAAATTAATTATTTTTAGTTATCTTTTTAAATGTATCCACACAACATTCACAAAGTTAATTCTGATATTCACTTTTACTTGGTCAAGGAAGGATTCAGAATTTCTTGGAATGGAAGCATGGGAGCAATGTGAAATTTTGAATCTGAAACTTAGGAGGCACATCCTTACTGTCCCACTCCCAGTTTATAAACTGTAGGCATGGAATTTTTGTATATTTGCATTTTATGATATACATGCTAAAAAAATTAATTCATAATTTTAAACAGCTGTTTTACCTCCATAGGCCTCAGTTAAGCTTAATTCTTGTATAATAGTTATAAAATAAAGATGCAAGAGGGTAACAGAACCAAGGATTACATATTATGGACATAGTAGAGTAAGTAATTTTTTTTTTTCCCCACAGAGTAAAGATGGGAAAACCCCACTGCATATGACTGCCCTCCATGGTAGATTCTCCCGATCACAAACCATTATCCAGAGTGGTAAAAAGTATTTCTGTTTTTTTTTTTTTTCTTAAATGTAGTAAAAACATCCACCACATGAATGGTATTGAGGAATTGTCATTGCAGTTTGTGTATTTTTCATATATGATTTCAGAGTTCATGAAAATCAAATATTAAAGAGTATAAAATATGTAGATGTATTTTTCATACTTTTGTTTTTCATGTTTTGTTTCCCTAAATTATGTTATTTCTTTAGCAGTTAGCATTAGCGGTTTTTAATATTGCTAAATAGAAAATTGCCTTTCTACCATGATTTGTGTTATATGTTAGTGTGTGTACTCTGTATATACATTATACATTTATCATTTTCCCCTGTTGAGAATCTGCAACTATTTTCAGGATTTTAATTTCCTGAGCCTGTATTCTTTTGTGTTTAATATTAGGCAAGCTAAACTTTTAAATCAAAAGAACTTTTAAGTATATTACTTGAAATCAGTGTTTTCCAAGGCATGTTTCAAGAAACTATTTGTCAATTATCCTCAAGAAAATAGGTACTATAGTTTTGTGGGGGAAAAGTTGAAATAGGTTTATGATCCAATAATTTTTGAAGTATTGCATGCAGTCTTGATGAGACAGTATGCACATTAAAGCTCTGAAGTCTTGCTCTAAAGAATTGTGTTTAATTTTGTTTTAATACAGCAGTTTCTAAACTTACTGGACCCCAGAACCCTCTTGTCAATTTAAAAATCGACTAAAATCTTATGCTTAATTTACACAATTGCTTTAAGTATAAAATCTGTAAATCCATTGCCTGGCCTGATAAATGAGCTATAAATAAAATCTAGCTAAAATTGCTATTTCTGGCTGGGCATGGTGGCTCACGCCTGTAGTCCCAGCACTTTGGGAGACTGAGGTGGGTGGATCATGCCAATTGGCCATGCCTGGCCAATATGGTGAAATAATAATACAAAATTAGCTGGGCATGGTGGTGCGTGCCTGTAGTCCCAGCTACTCAGGAGGCTGAGTCAGGAGAATTGCTTGAACCCGGGAGACAGAGGTTGCAGTCAGCTGAGATCACGATCACGCCGCTGCACTCCAGCCTGGGGCACAGAGTGAGACTGTCTCAAAAAAAAAAAAAAAGTTGCTGTATCTATTAGTTTGTGAACAGCATTTTTTATTACGTTTCATGTAATAGGTTTGATTTCATCTCTGTATGGTCCAGTCTCTGACAGTAAGACCTGTATTGCAGGAGCTGTAATCGACTGTGAGGATAAGAATGGAAATACCCCTTTGCACATAGCAGCACGGTATGGCCATGAGCTGCTGATCAACACTCTTATTACAAGTGGTGCTGACACTGCAAAGTAAGTACTTAACTGAGGTGTTGATAACTGCCACAGGCAAGCACAAAGGGAAGTAAACTGCAGTTTTCTAGATATCTCAGATGGAAATGTGGATTTTATTCTCAATATTGTATTAATTGCTTGAACTTTCTTATCTTTTGTATTGACAGTGGTAGGTTAAAATGTTTAAATACGATTTTATTGGTAAGCTGGTGTATTTTTATGTGTCTTACCCCAGTTCTTTCTCACTTATGAGTAATAACACAGTTTTGATCAGAGCTGTTAATTTTTGTGTTCTCTTTATTTTTAACTAGAAGTACTTAAAAGTCCCAGAAAGCTGTATGTGCCAAATGCTTTTTTTTTTCATCCAAATGCTATCTATAGATAATAGTTTTCAGCCTGTGCTGTGCCAACCTCAGGAATTCCTTGGAATCCTACAGAGGATTTCCTGCTCCCACCACCCCCATCTTGGTCAGAACAGTTTACCTTTATTTATTTTATATATTAAAGTTCCCATGTAATATTTTGTTTGAAAGATGAGTCCTCCTGCTAATTCTTGGTATCACATTTACATGTATTTATTAACAAGTTTTAAATCTTTTTTATTTTCCGTAATGGTATGATACTGAACCTATCTGTTCTGCAACTTTTTCAAAAACATTACATGAGCTTGTTGGTTTAGCCATGTAGATACGAATTTGGTTCTTCTTTCACATCTGTACAAGTAGCTCTAGTTCACTTGATAGAATTTAATTATTGTATAAAGATTTCATAATATATTCATTCTCCTTATTTGCAAATACAAGTTGCTTCCAGTTTTTCACTATTACAGAATTTCTACAATAAATATTCTTGAACATGTTTTATTATGGAAATGTTTCAATGGTGGAGTGACAGGGTAGTGAATTTTGCTTCGTAAGCAAATATCCAGATGCATTTTTGGTTGTCACAACTTGGGGAGGAAGGTGTTCGTGTTAATGATATCCATTGGGTAGAGCCCAGGGATGCTGCTGAACAGCCTGTAAGCCTGCATGCACAGAATAGCTTCGCGCCTCCCCCCAACAAAGTCCATAATGACAAGAGTCCTGAAGGTGAAAAACCCTACTTTTGGAGAAAAATAATTGGGTAGTAAGTTATGCCCACCATCAACCTTTAACCAAATTACTTTCCGAAGTGTTAGAACATTTTGACTCTTTTAGTTATGTTTCACTTAAGTAAGTGGTCTCTTCATAGTATATGTAACTGATTTTATTTTTCTTGTGTTAAAATGAAGATACTGTCCTGTCCTATTAACTTTAGGCGCGGCATACATGGAATGTTCCCCCTCCACTTGGCAGCCTTAAGTGGCTTTTCAGATTGCTGCAGAAAACTTCTTTCTTCAGGTAAGTGTAACTTTTGAAGACTTTTGTATGTCTCCTCAAACCCCTCAAAATTTTTGACAGTTTCTTTATCCTGCTTTTTAAAAATTACATGCAGATGGGTCCAGTATGGATAATTTAATAACCTCTCTTAGAAGATGTTGGGTTCAGGCCTACAGTGGTGGCTCATGCCTGTAATCCCAGCACTTTGGGAGGCCAAGGCAGGCAGATCACTTGAGGTCAGGAGTTCAAGACCAGCCTTGCCAACATGATGAAACCTCATCTCTACTAAAAAAAAAAAAAACTACAAAAATTAGCTGAGCATAGTGGCGAGCACCTGTAATCCCAACTACTTGGGAGGCTGAGGCAGGATAACCACTTGAACCTAGCAGGTAGAGGTTGCATTGAGCTGAGATTGCACCACTGCACTCCAGCCTGGGTGACAGAGCGAGACTCTGTCACAAAAGGAAAAAAAGAAAACCCTCTTCATCCCCTGTTAAAGAAAGACCATTAGCAGTTAGTCTCCATTTCTTTTCTCCCTCAGCCCTAGGCAACCACTAATATACTTTCCATCTCCATGAATGTGCCTGTTCTGAATAGTTCATATAAATGGAATCACCCAGCATGTGATCTTCTGTGATGGGCTTATTTCACTTAATATAATGTTCTCAAGGGTTATTCATGTATCACTATCAGTACTTTATTTCTTTTTATTGCTAAATAATACTCCATTGTATCGTGTTGCCTTTTAAACAGGCAGTCTGGCACTTCAGAACCCATAGTTTTGTTTGGGATTAGAGGGGAGGATGTGATTCTTGACATTTCATGGCATAATTCTTTAGTGTAAAGTATGTTACAAAATTATTTAGTGTAAAGTCTGTCATAAATAAGATGTATTCGTTCTTGTAGGATTTGATATAGACACCCCAGATGATTTTGGCAGGACTTGTCTACATGCAGCTGCAGCTGGAGGGTATGTTAATAGTATTTTTATTTCTTAAGAAAAAGATAGCTGGTCATGGCAGGTTTTCTCCTATCTTTGTTCCTCTTTTGTTAATTCTGGGCTGGCAGAAAATAGAAAACAAAACAGGAGTCGTTTGGGAAAAAAATGTCCAGGGTGGCAGAATACTTTTTTTCGTCTTCTTCCAGCCAAGGTGTAGGTTATAAGTTGAGAGAGAGAATAAACCTATAAAAGGAAATACTGCCTTCTGTAAAAGAACGTAATTCCTGGATAAGTGAAAAAAAAAAAACTAATAAAATGATTTCTTAAAAGGTATGTTCTCAAATGAGAACATCAAAATACTGGGAATATTCTGAATAATGCAAGTACTCTTAAATAGATTTGTTTTAAAATCATTTTTTTTTTCCAGGAAAAAAAAATGTTCATTTTGTGCTGTGTCGTACCTCTACTAGGAATAGTTAAGTTTGAGATTGGAAGATTTTGTACCAAGTTTTAAATAGTACCACCAGGGAAAATTAGGCAGTTGGTTCAAATGAGCAACAGACTTCAGCTAAAACTCATGGTCTGTGAAACATGCTGCTTATCTAATGCTTCTGATAATTTAGATCTGTGATAAGCCATTTAATTCATGATTTCTCAAAAGGACCTTTTGTAAGAACTTTACTCTCGCTGATAATTCCTTAAAAATTTTCAGTGATTTCAGAGGACAAGTATGTTGAACCAAGAATATACCACCTCAGTCTAAGTTGTAGAGATGGATTGTGAGCATGTGACTGGCTTCCTTGTTTTTCCAAGGTTGCCAGAGAACCTTCCAGTTAAAACCTAACTTCCATGTAACTTGCCTGCAGAGAGAGGGACAACAGACTTGAGTGTCTATCGCTTGGCAGTTACAGTTTTCATTGTAACCTGGCAAGTTGATGTTTAGGTTTATAAAATTATGGAAATACTTAAGTAATATCCTTTCCTCTAATATTAACTAGAGATATGTATACATAAGCAGTCATAGTATAGGAGAAGATGAGGGAAAGCTGATGGGACTCATGCAGTGGCTCACACCTGTAAGCTCAACTACTCAGGAGTCTGACGCTTGGAGGATCACTTAGGTCTGGGAGCTGGAGGCCACTGTTAGCTGTGATTGCACCACTGCACTCTAGCCTGAGCTACAGAGTGAGGCTCTGTCTCAAGAAAAGAAAAAAATTGTAAGCATGTTATTTCCTAAAACTGCCTCAGAATCTCTTGCAAATGTGATCTTCCTTTTAGACAGTAACAACATGAATCATGTTATTTCCTATCATTGTGCCAATATATAAGTATGTAACTTTCTAAATTCTAGATAAGATGAATTTTAATGCTTTATTCTTCATAGAATGTAAATCATGTCATTTTTGTCACATTTATCTTCATTAAAAAGCATGCTTCCATGCTTCTTTAAACCTACCAATTTCATTATAAAATCACTGCCAATTAAGTTTTTTAACTATATTTTTTCTCAATAGGAATTTGGAGTGCCTAAACCTTCTGCTGAATACTGGTGCAGACTTCAACAAAAAGGACAAATTTGGGAGGTAGGGTATGATATAGTTTCTTTATGGAGCCTATTTTTACTGAATGACTTGCTTGACCTTCTAACTTGCTTCTGAAAATTAACTGAACAATTTAGCATCTTGTACATTATGATCATGATTCATTGAGAGTCCCAGCTGAAGTCAGTAACTTAAAAATATTTGTTCTCACTCACAGTTTTCTTCTTCTTTGGTCCTTCCCACAGCCCTAGTGTACCAACAACAGCCTTGGCCTTATAAATGCCTCTGTACGTGATATCATTCCTCCCCCTCCCATAATTATGGCTGTGGAAATGTAAAGCCCCATAGAACATCGATTTTGTTTTCAAGAAAATCACAATACCTAGAAAATGATGATATAGTTCTTTCTCCAAGTCATTTCTTTGTGAGAGATTTTGCTGCCCATATCTTGTTCCCGAACAGTAGTAAGAGGGAAGAAATAGGTTATAAATATATATGTGTAAATTTTTCTTTCTCCTCTTCTATATAAATCTTACACACACACACACATCCACACATCCCACTAAGTATTTCACAGCAGGAAGGCAGCTGTGAAATGACAGTCTTTGTAGTCATTCAGCAGACCCCATTGTTAAGCATTTGTGGTAGCAGTATTTAAAACTACTGTTAAGTTACTTAGAGTAGGAATTGACACAGAGTGCATTAGAACCATACAGGGAAAGAATTGCAGGCAGTTGGCATTGGTTTGAAAGGCAGAGATGACAGTATAAGCAAAACTATGTGTGTCAACAGTTTGAGAATTATACATAGCAAAGTATATGAGCGGGAAGGGTGTATGTCAGAAGAAAATGTGAAGATATGTCAGTGCATGTGATAGAACCAGTGCAGAAGAGAAGCAAAAAGAATAGTGCGTGGTAGGAAATCAGATATGAATAGAAGAAAATAAAAACGATTTGACGCCATAATTACTTTGAAGAGCAGACTGTTCTCATAAGCCTGCTAATGGAAAGAACTAATGACCCATAAAATAAAAAATCACTTTGGCTTTGAAATGCAATATTTTTACTGTAAATTTGCTTTTATAATTATATTTTAATCCAGTTTATATTAATGTTTAGTACTTCAGGTATTCTATACTACAAATAACAGAGGGGGCTTCTGAAGAATATTTTGAGTTTAGAGGCTTCAAAGTAATTCAGGATTAATTGCTTTTTTTTTTTATGTTTCTTCTATTTTTTGTCTTACCCTTAGTTCTTCTACTGAGACATGAATAGAAATTGCTACCTCCGTACTGTAGAACACTTTTATTAATGTAGGGGAAACTTTCTTAAAATGAAAGCTTTCACATTTCTGAGCAGAATATGAAGGTTATTTGAAAGTTAGTCAAAGGACTGGGACTAGGATTGCTACGGCCTGGAGACAATGGAAGTAACTTTATTTTTATCTTATTTCATATACTTAAAGGTTCTCTGCCACCTTACTTTCTTCTTCTAGCTTTCTGTCCAGTCTTCCACAAGACTTAATATTTGGCAGTCTAAGTCTCACTGTAAATACAGTATTTGTAATTGGAAGGAGTAAGAGTCAACTATGCTTCTGTTTACTAGTTATGCCTCTGACTTTTACCTTTCATGTATTAACTTGGACACAAAAGATCTCCACTGCACTACGCTGCTGCCAACTGCAATTACCAGTGCCTGTTTGCTCTTGTGGGATCAGGAGCAAGTGTGAATGACCTTGATGAAAGAGGCTGCACACCCCTGCACTATGCAGCTACATCAGACACAGATGGCAAGTAAGTACCATATAAGTGAGAATAGAGGATCAATATTTCTATAAACCGGCATCTTCCACATGGATGTTTTTGTTGCAAGTCTGTGTTTCCTCTTTGTATTTTTTGTTGATTATCTTTGCCCTTAGTCTGATTAGGGAAATAAATTGGTTTCATAGTTATACCTAAATCATAGTTATTACCACCTATTCTCAGCACCAGCTTTACTAGCTGCTCTGGTGAAAGAAAGATAAGGTCCCTTCTTATCCTCCCTGCCAAAAGAGCGTCTTCATATCACTTTCATGTTTTTTTCCACCTGACTTCTCAGAGGCTACAGCCATGACTGTATCATGGGGAAAGGAAGAGAGGAGCTATATGAGCAATATCATCAGAAAATTGGGTAGACATTAGAATACAGGTATCCTTCAGAGGTACCTGTATTCCAGTTCAGATTTGCAAGGAACCCTTGTAAATTGGTATCCAAAAGGTAGTAATTGAACTGGCAGAATCTGGCATGTAGTGGGCACTACATGTTGCTTAAATAAGTAAAGTAGATGACAGAATAAGTAAATGTTGGCCAAGAATGAATAAGTGAAAACAAGAATAAATGATGCATAAACCGTTTAATAAGTATAGTAATATTCACCTAAAATTGTAAGACCTGCTTATAGTATCTTGATACATTTTTTTTTCTTCTTGGAAGAAAATAAACTCATTGAAAACAGAAAAGATTTTCAGTGTCTGATAATTCTCCACGATGTGGGTCAGTGAAAAGTAAAAATATCATTGGCAAAAATAAGTAATGGTTTCTGGGGGAAAATGTTATAAAATGTACTTCATATAACATAGAACTATTCAGTTTTTAATATTTTTTACCCTCAAAATAAGCATAATTTGATTCTTCACAAATGTTAATTTAGTATAAACTCTTTAATTTCAAAACCATTTTTATAAGTAACATTTTGTTACATTGGATTTGTGGCTGTAATTCTAGGGTGTTTGTTTGTTTGTTTGTTTGTTTGTTTGTTTTGAGATGGAGCCTCGCTCTGTCACCCAGGCTGGAGTGCAGTGATGTAATCTTGGCTCACTGCAACTTCCACCTCCCGGGTTCAAGCAATTCTCGTCCCTCAGCCTCCCAAGTAGTTGGTACTACAGGTGCCCACCACCATGCCCAGCTAATTTTTGTAGTTTTAATAGAGACACGGATTCACCATGTTGGCAAGGCTAGTCTCAAACTCCTAACCTCAAGTGATCCACCCACCTTGGCCTTCCAGAGTGCTGAGATTACAGGAGTAAGCTACCGTGCCCAGCCTAAAATTCTAATCTTAAAGGCAGTAGTAATGTGTATTTTATTTGCAAGAATATGAAATATGTTTTGAGATAGCAACTATTTAAATAAAATCTATGATAAAGACTGTAAATCAGAAAACACTTTGGTAAACTTGGATAAGTAGATTATCCCTAATTTATCAGTTTTATAATTTCAGGATTTGATTTATAGATTTGCTTAAAATAAGTTATACCTAAAGTGACTTTTATCACCATCTGTAGTCCTTTACCATTACTTTACAGACTGGTTATTGAGTACAGCTCAGTATGAACCAGATTCCACTGAGAGATTGTCCCCTACAGTCCACCAAAAGAAGATTACACTTTGATCCTTCTGCCCTTAAACAAATGCACTAAACCTGAATTCTCATTCTCTTTCTCTCTCTCTCTCTCTCTCTCTATCTCTCTCTCTGTCTCACACACACACACACACACACACACGAATAACATAATTCAACCCATAGTATTGGAGATTTGTGGTTTCATTTTAAGCCAGTCTACTTTTTCTGTAGAAGGATACAGTACTAAAATCACTGGTTTTCTCACTGAATATAAACTGTTTTGAGTAAGCAGGCAGTTATTTTTATTATTTAAATATTTAATCCTCTGTGTACACTAAACAGCCTGATATACTGGAAAGAACATGAACTTTGGGATCAGAAAGAGTCTATTTAAATCTTGGGAGTTTCCATACTGTACCTGTTTGAGCATGAGCAAGTAATTGCTAAGCCAGAGTATTCTTCGTTTGTAAAAGGAAAATGAAACCTCCTTGTTAGCTTGCATAAATGAGACTGTGCATAATCTAGCACTGTTAATTGGAGCCTCTGTTTCCTATGTTTATTAAGTATCAAAATCCTAGAGAGCCTGTCTAATGCTGTCATTTTTTGATTCAGTGATTTGTTCCTTGGGAGCCTCGTAGAAAGTATAAGCCACAGTAATTATTCTGGGATGCCAGAGGCATCCTTTCAATAAGTGATTGCTTTGGAGACTCAAACAGTGGCATTAAAGGATTGATTTATTTTTCTTAAATTGAAAGGTTTTAATTCCCAGGAATAGCTTGAGTAATAAGAGAATCAGGCATAATTGATTGATGCTGCCAAAGCAAGAATGAATTATTTTCTAAAAGAAGAGATTCCTGAGAGCTTCCAATAACTATTATTTAATAATGTACCTTTGCTAGTTTTTTAAATGGTTTTTTACTAATCCCCGGTCAGCATCACAGTTTCTACCTTTAAAGCTCCCCAGGAAAAGTTATTGTTTATACTTTGGAATTTTTAACACTCCAACATTGGTTTTCTGCTGTTTAGGACTGACATACAGTAATTACAATTCTGCTCTGCCTTACATCTCTTCATCCTCACTTTGAGTAAATAATTGGAAAAATATATGGAATCTTTCCTGACTCATTCTAGTCATTCTGCAAGTCACCCACATTGTTCTGATGCCTGCATTCTTGATAGACAGTCATTCAGCAAGTCCTCTGAAGTGTCTTTATTTTACATCATGTAAGAATCCAGCAAACAAAATATGGCTGCTATCACAATAAACATATTAAATATGTGAAATATTAATAAAATTATATTTGCCTTTTGCAAAGACATACAGGGCTGTCTTGTAGCAAGATGATGAGAGTCTTCTCCATACATGTGTATAGTATGTATATAAGAGGAGGGAAAGGTTGAGGGCTGTTTTTCCTAATTATCTATAAGGAAGAAATTCCCCTCATACCAGCTCTCCTGAGATAATCATCATCAGCAGTTGTATTGCTGTATGTGTATATAGATCATTTTATGTCCTTCACAGCCTTAATCAAAGTTGAAGCCCTGATATGTATTATCATACAGCTTTTTCTGTATTATATATAGTTTTAGAAAATGTTTCGTGGGAGACAGTCTCTAGCCCACACCTCAAAGCTCTTCCAGCCTCTGTCCGTTACCCAGTTCCAAAACCTCTTCCACATTTTTAGATATTTGTTTCAGCAACACCCTAACTATGCAGTAACAATTCTCTTAGTCTGTTTGGACTGCTATAACAAATACCAAAAACTGGATGGCTTATAAACAACAGAAATTTTATTTCTCACAGTTCTGGAAACTGAGAAGTCAAGAACATCAAGGCCAGTGTCTGGAGAAGGCCCACTTACTCTTTGAGGGCATATTCTTGCCATATCCTCACATGGTAGAAGGAGTGAAAGAGCTCTTTTGGGCCTTATTTATAAGGGCACTAATCCCATTCATGAGGGAGGGCTCTTCCCTCATGACCTAATCACCCCCTAAAGGCCCTACCTCCTAATAACTTCACCTTGAGGTTGGAATTTCACCATATGAATGGGGGTAGGGGACACAAACATTTAAACCATAGCAACACTCTTAGGAAATGGGATCACATTTTGACTTCTAGTGGCAATTTATGTCTGTTTTCAAACTTCAAAAAAATGGGATCATGCAGTTTTTGTGTGTGTAGAAGTTTTATAATGCTGAGATTTATTCCTATGTATCTGATACTTTTTATTATCAAAATCTTTAAATTTTTTTGTGTTGGTGTATAGAAGATATATTTGCCTTTTGTATGTGACATACATTCAGCAACCTTGTTAAGCTTACCGTTATTGTCTGTAAGAGCACTGTGTTTGATACTGGCTCTACCTTACTATGGGACCTTGAGCAAATTACTTAACCTCTCTATGCCTGTTTCATCTGTGAATATGGAGATAATAGTCTAAACTCAGTCACGACTATGTAGAGTTTAAAAGATTTTAGTGTATATGAATTGTTTGGAACAGCTCTGACACATCCTAATCTTCATATAAGGGTTAGTTGTATTTTTTAAAACCGATTTTTTTGGGCCGGGGTAGGGTGGCAGGGGTGGTAAGAACTGTTATGTGCCATAATGTTGGAAGAGTAGAAAGGAGGGAGGGCCTCTGGGAGTGACAGTACCACATCTATTTTTCTGGCTGAGTGGTCCTTACCCAGTGCTCTGACTAGCCATGGGACACATGAACTTGAATCATTCTGAACTTGCATCAGAACTCAAAGTGGTAGGGTTTATGAGTGGTAGGGTAAGAGTAGGAGAAATTTAAATAGATTAATTTAAATTTAACGTATGTGATTTTAACTTACGTGGTTAGTGGGGATGATGGTATTTAATTTGCCTAACATTGAGGAAAAAATAGAATAGTTTGTTATTTAGCCATAACTATTTTTTCAGATTTTGTGTATATATTTTATTTCAGACAGATTATAGAGAATCTTCATTTCTTAATTGTCTGGGTTTTATAAAATGAGCATGTGTTAATGTACAAGCAGAAAAAAGAATAGACAGACTCTGCTGTCCCCACCCTCTAATGAAGTCCACATTTTCAAGATCTAGTAATTTTGTGGTTCAGTATTTTATAAGCATCCTGGTTAACTTATCACTATAACTGATTAACCACTGTTCCAAACCTTTGTGGGAACATAGAAAAAATAGTGGATAAAGAGAAGAAGACCTGAGGTTTAGTCCTTGGTTTGCCATATTCTAGCCAAAGGATTTGGGGAAAGTCATTTAACTTAGTGTCAGTAATCTTTTTCACTTGTTAAAGATAATACCCAGAGTAATTATGAAAATGTATATGTTTAGCAGAATCTGAAAGGTATGCCAATAAAAGAAATTATATTAGTATAAGTCTTGTACTCAGGTCACAGTAAGGGAGAACCATTTCTGTTTTATTACATCTAGAGAACTTGATTAAAGATTTTTTTTAATGCCCTTGGATAAAATGTTTTTGTCTGTAAATGAATCTTCCTACAGACTTGCAGGCTTTTTCTGCATCCCAGTGAGCACTGTCCTCTCAACTGGGCACCAAGGAAGGCTATGTACAAATAGATTTTACACACTGACTGAAATACTTCCTTTTCCTAGCTTGTTCTCAGAGCTAGTTTATGAAACAAAACAAAACCAAAAAAACACCAGTCTTGTTACTTTAGAGCCAGACTTGGATTTTGGTTTTTGTTTTTTGGTTTTTTTTAATCATAGTGATACCCATTTTAATCTTTTTTTATTATTATGCTTGACTCCAAAGAATTTTAGTTGTGCATAAATACCGATTGCACTTAAACGGAGGAACATTTGCTACCATTGAAGATGTTACAATAAAGATTCTGAAAGTAATTTCTAAGAGATCTAAAGCATTTTAAGAAATTCAGCATTTAAAGAAATAAGTGTTAGCGTTGAAGTAATGACGCTCATATATTTGTGAGCTAGTTACTGAAAGATCAGTTACATTGCTATAGAATTTCTTTTCATTTGTTTTTATATGACTTCAGTGTGATTTTGGAAACTTTTAACAAGGAGTATTTGATTAAAGAATGTTTTCCCCAAATAGTTTAATATTTGAGTAGACATAGTTGAATCCCAGACAAATTATCATTGAATAATTATAGACTTGGAATTTGAACATGAATAGACTTTATTTAGTTGGCTTCTCCATGTATCAAATGAATAAACAGAGGCTATTTTACCATTATGGCACAAGATCACTGGTACCAAACTAAGGGAAAATTTTTTCCTTTCTATTTCAGTACTTTTGTTTGCTGTAATAAAATTTATTACAATTATAAATTGTGGACTATATAGTGTTGTAGTGATCGTTGTTGAGACGGAGTCTCGCTCTGTTGCCCAGGCTGGAGTGCAGTGGCACAATCGCGGCTCACTGCAAACTTCACTCCCAGGTTCAGGCGATTCTCCTGCCTTAGCCTCCCAAGTAGCTGGGATTACAGTCGCATACCACTACACCCAGCTAATTTTTGTATTTTTAGTAGAGACGGGGTTTTACCATGTTCGCCAGGATGGTCTCCATTTCTTGACCTCGTGATCCACCCGCCTTGGCCTCCCAAAGTGCTGGGATTACAGGCGTGAGCCACCACGGCCAGTCCTATATGGTGTTTTAAAATTTATTTTTACTATATTTTATTTCAGTAGTTCTTGGGGAACAAGTGGTTTTGGTTACATGGATAAGTTATTTAGTGATGATTTCTGAGATTTTGCTGCACAGGTCACCTGAGCAATGTTCACTGTACCCAATGTGTAGTCTTTTATCCCTCACATTGAATAAAATGTGAGTGATAAAATTTTATTCAGTGTGAGGGATAAAAGACTACATATTGGTTGCAAGAGTCCCCAAAGTCCATTCTATCATTTTTGTGCCTTTGAGTCTCCTCATAGCTCCCACTTGTCAGTAAGAACATACAATATTTGATTTTTCCATTCCTGAATTCACTTAGAATAATGGTCTCCAACTCCAGGTTGCTGCAAATGCTGTTATTTTGTTCCTTTCTGTGGCTGAGTAGTATTCTATGGTGCATATATACCACATTTTCTTTATCCACTTGTTGGTTGACAGACATTTAGGCTGGTTTCATATTTTTGCAATTGTGAACTGTGCTGCTATAAACATGCATGCGTGGCCAGGCGCAGTGGGCTCACGCTTGTAATCCCAGCACTTTGGGAGCCCGAGGTGGGCGGATCTCGAGGTCAAGAGATCAAGACCATTCTGGCCAACATGGTGAAACTCTGTCTCTACTAAACATAAAAAATTAGCTGGGCATGGTGGCATGCACCTGTAGTCCCTCGGGGAGGCTGAGGCAGGAGAATTGATTGAGCCCAGGAGGCAGAGATTGCAGTGAGCCAAAATTGTGTCATTACACTCTAGCCTGCGACAGAGCGAGATTCCATCTCAAAAAAAAAAAAGAAAACCATGCATGTGCAAGGGTCTTTTTCATATAATGACTTTTTTTCCTCTGGGTAGATACCCAATAGTGTGATTGCTGGGTCAAGTGGTAGTTTTACTTTTAGTTCTTTAAGGAATCTCCAGACTTTTCTTTCCATAGTGGTTGTACATATAGTCGTTTTTTTTTTTTTCTCATATTTTAATATCACAGAAATGAAGTATCTCTTATGAATACCTTGTTACCACTTTACTCTGTGTATATACCTCGTCTCAGTCCTCTAATTCAGGTTCATTGAATTCTGACCTTGGTTTCTTGGGGCTTGGTTTTGTTTCACATCCTTTCTTGAGCTTCATGATGAAAAATTTACTTATTCTGTGTTTTAGATAGATAAATAGTAATATTACCAGTATTAAGTACTTACCACCAAAACTTTAATCCTATCCAACATTGTCTGAGTAAAATAGGTGGTGGTGTAGATAGAGACTGTAAAAAAGAGCCTTCATGTATAAAAAACAAAAAACCTGACAGGCTTTCAAGGTATCTACTTTGAATCAAGAAGATTCTTTTATGAATGTTTCATTTGCATTTTTATGATAGTGTCATTTAAATGACATATTTTTACAGCGTAATACATTTATGATTTTTATATTACTTATCAGAAAAATTGTCAGTTTTTAATTTCAGTCTCTTACCATTGGTTAATATGCAAGATTTAGAATTTTCAGTATGTTGTTGTTGTATATAGGTGCCTGGAATACTTACTAAGAAACGATGCAAATCCAGGGATCCGTGATAAGCAAGGGTACAATGCAGTTCATTATTCAGCTGCTTATGGTCACCGTCTATGTCTTCAGCTGGTAAGATTCCTGAATTCTTGTGAAAGGCCTGATGTGAGTTTATAGTGTAATAATTTAACAAAAATGATGACAAATGGATCAAGAAGCAAATTCCATTTTGTTTTTTAACATTTTCAGAATGTATATACCTCTTAAAAAGATATGTCTCATTCTCTTTTCCTTTTAAAAAAGGAGAAAATTTGATCTCTGGAGAGAGCTACTGATTACCCCATGTCTGTGTCTGTAGGTTTACTTCTCCTGCCCCTTTAAATAAATATTTCTCCTAAGTTTCTAAAGAACTATAACTGTGTCTTATGTGAGAAATAAAAGTTTCTGTGAGAGGAATATCTTCCACATATATTTAGGCAATTCCAAAAGGCCCATTTATTTCACAGCCCTTCCTAATAAGGGAGACTCTACTTCTGCAAAGGAAATTTTTATTTCTATTGTGGTCTCATTCTGAAATATAATACCATCATTCACCAAATTTGCCAAACCAGAAGGAAAGTCAAGGAAAAGGTATTCATGTGTATAACAGATACTTTAAGGTTAAAGATTCTTTTATTTGGACTTACCTTATAAATTACATTAAACTTTGCTTCCCCTCAAGGGGAAATAAAATTCAAGGAGAGTGGATATAGAAGCAGAAAAAGGAGGTTGGCAATTTAATATAGCACTTGGAACCCTGTTACAAAAATAACAACTGTTTTCTTAGGTTATTATGGATCTTCAGACCAAATTTTAGACCTACGTATATAGATTTGATATCCATGTGATATAAAATTGTTTATTTAAAACACCTAACTTTTTGGAGGCAAAGGAAGCAACGGTTTAGAATAAAAGTTAACAAAGCCCTATGTAAGTTGAGATTTAATATAGATGAATACTTATCAAACTAAATATTTTGGTTTTGACCTTTATTTCAGATTGCAAGTGAAACTCCTCTAGATGTTGTAAGTATAAGTCAATTCCTCCTACCAATTATGTTTATCTTTTTCCTCTCATTAGAGCTGAAGGTCTTTTCGCATATCCTTAGGAGCAAAGACAGTGACAGAAATCATGTACAGAAGGAAGGAAGATGTTTACTTGGTGGCACTTAAGTAGCATTTCCCCCAAACTCTTTAGTTTTATAGCCTGTCTTCAAAGCTTTTAGTCTGTGGTCCTTACTACACTTTCATAATATTTGTGTTATATAAGCTTGCTGAGTTAGCAAATAATACTATAAAATGGATTTGAACTGGGGGTATGGGAGAGAATAATTGCAGTAGTATATCTTTCTGACATTTAAAATGCCTCTTCTTTTTCAGTTAATGGAAACCTCAGGAACAGACATGCTGAGTGATTCAGATAATAGAGCAACAATAAGCCCTTTACACTTGGCTGTGAGTACTGCCTTCATAGCCAATTTGATACCTAGTTTACTGAAAATATCTAATACTTGTTTGTGTTGACTCAAACTACTACCATAAACTTTTGGCCCATGTAATAGTTATCACGGAATTAAAACTTTGAGAACTTTCTTTAATTCAGAGAATTATTTAATGTGCTAGGTTTTGGTTTTTGTTATTTGTTTCTTTTTTAAAAAAGACAGACAATGATCCTTGGGCTTCCCCCAGGGCCTTCTGGGGAGAAAGAGGGAGAAAATA
Organism: Plecturocebus donacophilus; assembly: GCA_004027715.1. Classification (NCBI taxonomy): domain Eukaryota; kingdom Metazoa; phylum Chordata; class Mammalia; order Primates; family Pitheciidae; genus Plecturocebus; species Plecturocebus donacophilus. The sequence continues at coordinate 28,041 of PVKP010029253.1, forward strand.
TTGATAATATGCCTGTGATGGTGAATTTTAAAATGTGCTGCCCTAGTGGAATGCCTTATAAGTTGCTAAGCAGTTGCTATACACGCACACATTCTGTGGTATTTGTACAATTTTTTGCTTACTTTGTGATCTTGGGATGCTAACTGGTTGTATGTTCACTGGTCCTTCAGGTGCTCACACTATAGGATTTGGTGACATTGTCTGTTATATCCCTTCCACTTTAAGATTCCTCTCATTTTTTTTTCAGTGTCAGTCACTAAATGGAGAGGGTTAAGAAAGAATGTGACAATTTTTTAAGTCAAGTGAGAATGTATTACCTTAAATTTCAAGTAAATCCTAATCTAGCTTTCTGTACTGAAAGAATTTATTTTTGAGAAAAAGAATGTTAGAGTTATAGGGAAGGGGGGATACTTTGAGAATTAGGAGACCAGGGTACCACACTAGCTGTTTGTGAGATCTCTGATGTTTTAGTAAAATGCTTGTAAGAATGTATCCTTAATTTAATGAACACTACAAGTTCAGTGATTCATTTGATTGTTTCTTTTCATATGTACTGTTATTTTTTATCTTAATATCTCCTTGCATGTGTTCTGACACTGACATATATACATTAAATTTTCTGCTATTTCTCCCCACTGATACTTCCTATCATGTCCTTAAATAACTAAGAAAGCATTCTTTTTTTTTTTATAAAGAGAGAAAAGGAGAAAGAAACAGCAAAAGAAAGAAAAAAAAAGAATGAAAGAGGAAGAGAAAGAGGGAGAGAGAATGGGATTCTTGTTTTATTGCCCGGGCTAGAATACGGTCTAAAAATGGGTATTAAAAACCTCTTTTATGCCAATAATTGTGTTTAACAATGGAGACAGGAAGGAATAGGGGATGAAAATAACAGATAAGCAGCCAACCAATATTTTATTTAAACCTGTGAAATGCTATGCAATTGCTGGGGAGTGATTTACTTCCAGTTATATGGTCACTTTTAAAATAGGTATAATGTGATACTGAGAAAAATGTATGTTTTGTGGATTTGTGAGAGGAGAGTTCTGTAAATATTTGTTAAGTCTAGTTGTTCCAGGTCTGAGTTCAAGTCCTGGATATCCTTGTTGATTTTCTATCTCGTTGATCTATGTAATATTGACAGTGTAGTGTTAAAGTCTCCCACTATTATT
>PVKP010029254.1:0-29208 GCA_004027715.1 Plecturocebus donacophilus
AAAAAAAAAAAAAAAAAAAAAAAAAACTTTTCAGCTGTAAATTCCACAACTCGTCCTCTGCCTCCTGCTTCTATAGAAGCCCAAGATGCAGGTCAGAGACTGCTTTGCGCAACCTCGGAGACCCGGCCGTAAGCCCCGCCCCGCGCCCGCCCCACCTCTAGTTCCGCCTCTGGCCATACGCCCCGCCTCGATCCCTGCCTCCGGCCCCAGATGTAGCACCGCCCCGATCCCCGTCTCCGCCCCAGGCCCCGCCCCACCTCCTGTTCTAAGCCCCGCCCCTCTTTCCGGCTTTAGGCTGAGTCCCAGGCCCAGAACTGCTCTGCGCAAGCGCGTCCCGCCGAACAGCTCCTAGAAGTTCTTTCGGAAACAAACATTCCCCAGGAAAATGTCACGACCTGGTCTTCCCCAGGAGTCAGTCAGGTAAAGCCTTCTCCGGCCGTGGCACCCCGAGTTTGACCAGTCCTGGCCTTAGTCGCAGCGGGGGCCACCGAGGCCTTTTGGCCGGCTTTAATTTTGCAGCTCCCGCCAGTTCACCTGCGAGCCCCCGGGGAGCACTCGCCTCTAGCAGGCCGCAGGGTCCCCGAACCTTTGCACCTGCTCTAGCCGGGAACAGAGCCGGCTTTAGCCACTGTGGTTCATACACAAGCTATTCCCCTTCCCCGAGGGCAAAACGCTTCTCTCTTCCTGGCTTGGCTCTTCTGAAATCCGGGTCTCCAGAGTTGGACCCAGGGACCCCCAAGGGTGGCACAGCCCGCACCAGGCAGCCCCGGATTCAAGTCCCTCGGTGGCTACTTCCAATTGTGACCTTGGGTCTGTCAGTTACATAAGCTCTGAGCCTGGAGGTGACCCTGTGATCACTTGCTGGTCTGTTGTGAGAATAAAATGAAAAATGTGGAAAGTGAGACCATGCTCAGAACGGGGTGGCTGCTACTGCTGTTCGTATCTTGATGGTGATTACTCCAGCAGCTAGCCCCTGAAGTAGACAGATAAGTTTTTGCAGCCTTTTACTTCTGCTGGTTTCTCTGGTCAGTTATGCGGTTTCTGGGTTGCTAAAAGCCAACAGCCCACAGTTTCCTTTTCTGGAGGTGGTATTGCATATATGAGATGCACTGTACAATTCCCCATGCCAGCTTTCAGTGATTCTTTCCAGGCCATCTGGCTGTTGAAATCCTCTGCTGTTATCCAACCACATCTGGTGAGCACCCTGCAATCTAGGAGGAGGCAAAAAATAGCAAATACCTCTTGGAAACAACTGCTTATCTAATGATGGGGAGATTTATAACAGAGGTTACCATTCACTGAGCACCAGCTGTGTACCACCCACAGTATATGAACTGCATCATTTAATCTTCATAAATATCCTCAAGCCTGACACAAGTGGAGATGAAACTCAGAGAAGTTGTTCCTATACAATTTTTTTAAAAAAACAAGAGTCTTGCTCTGTTGCCTGGGCTGGAGTGTGGTAGGTGATCTCAGCTCACTGCAGCCTCTGCCTCCGAGGTTCAAGCATTTCTCCTGCCTCAGCCTCCTGAGTAGCTAGGATTGCAGGCCTGAGCCATGGTGCCCTGCTACTTTTGTATTTTTAATAGAGATGGGGTTTCATCATGTCGGCCAGGCTGGTCTTGAACTCCTGACTTCAAGTGATCCACCTGCCTCGGCCTCCCAAAGTGCTGGGATTACAGGCATGAAGCACCACGCCAGGCCTCCTATACACATCTGAAGCCAATTCTGAACATCTTATACGTCTGATTCTGCCCACGATGCAAAACTGCCTTCCCACAGAAAAAGTAAATCCAACTGTTCCTTTCTAGGTCTGCCATAACACAGTGCCACACACTGGGTGGTTTAAAACAATACAGATGGTCTCGTGGTCATGAAGGCTGGAAGTCCAAAATCAAGGTGTTGGCAGGGCCACTGTCCCTCAGAAGGCTCTAGGGGTGATCTTTCCTGGCCTCCTCCAGTTTCTGGTGGTTTCTGGCATTCCTGGGCTCCCAGAAGCATCACTTCAACCTCTGCCACCATCTTCACATGGTCTTCTTCCCTATGTGCATCTCTCCATGTTCTTTCTTTTCTTTCTTTTTCTTGAGTCAGGTCTCACTCTGTCACCCAGGCTGGACTGCAGTGATGCAGTCATGGCTCACTGCAGCCTTGAACTCTGGGGTTCAAGTGATCCTCCCACCTTAGCCCCTCAAGTAGCTGGGAATACAGTTTGCATGCCCCATACCCCAGCTAATTTATGCTTGCTTGCTTCATTTATTTTCCTTTGTAGAGACTGGGTCTTGCTATGTTGGCCAGGCTAGTTTCAAACTCCTGGGCCCAAGCAATCCTCCCGCTTCAACCTCCCAGTGTTGGGATTACTGGCTTGAGCCCCCGACACCTGGCTCATTTCTGCTTCTTAAAAGGACAACAGTTATTAGACTTAAAGGTCACTCTAAACTAATTACATCTGAAAAGATCCTATTTCTGAATAAAGTCACACTCTGAAATCTGGGGTAGACATGAATTTTAGGGGTGAGGGGACACTGTTCAACCCACTATACGAACTAACAACAAAACACATCTGTCAAAAGGACAAAAACAAGTCCACATAGGAAGGGTACCATTTGTGGTTATAAACCCCAATATTTGTGTATTATTGGGAAATTGTTCTCAAAATGTGTTCCCCTGTCCACACCATCAGCAACACTAGTGGGAGTTTGATACAAATCATAATTCTCAGGCCCTGAACCAGAGTTACTGACTCAGTCTAGGATTGAACCCAGCAGCCTGTGTGGTAGCCAGCCCTGCAGGTAATTCTGTGGCTGCGGAAGTTTGAGAACCATTGTTACAAGGAAGTTGAAGACATAAGAGTTTGAGAACATAAGGGCCAGGTTGACAGAAGGTAGTCTAACCTCCACAATGACTTTTTCAGCACACCTGTCTTCTCTGAATATAACTACGGATTTTAAAATTCAACTATTGCATTATTGAAAAAACATTTTACCATACTTTATGTTTCAAAGTGAGCCTGTATACTAAACTGTGTGCTTAGAAGGTTTGTCATTTTCATCTTGCAAACAACCATGCATTTTAGATCCTATTATTTCTGTCGTGTTATTGAAAAGTACACAGAGAGTCAGAAATGGCAAACTCCTAAATACACAACAAAGCAGAAACAGAGGCAAGACTATAAGCTCTTTACCATAACTCTGCTTACTAAAATGTCTTTCTGGTTTGTTTTTATTTTAGAAACAGTTTGCTAGATGATGCTAAGACCCGCTTAAAGAAGTATGATATTGGAAGCAAATATTCTCACTTGCCATACAACAAATATTCCATCCTTTTGCCATTGGTGGCTAAAGAAGGAAATCTCCATTTGTTATTCACCGTCCGGTCAGACAAGGTAGGTGGACAAAAAGTTTCCTGCCCTTAAATCTCAGGGCATCAGAAAATTGCACAAAATGTTGTCCCTTGTACACATTTTGAAGCCAGAATTCTCAAATGGGCTTCCAAAATTGTGATATCGGAGGAATACACCCACAAGTCCCAGGATAACGTGGTGGTTTAGAGAAGGTTCGGCAAACAAAATGAAGGATTTAGCTAGAACTCAGTTTAAAATGCTTTCAGACTAGGGTTACCTAACCTTGGTGCTATTGGCATTTGGGGCTGGATAATTCTTTGGTGTGGAGGCTGTCCTGTGTGATGTGGAGTGTGTAACATCATCCTTGGCCTCTACTGACCAGATGCCAGTAGCACACACACACACACACACAAGCTTACACACACAAGCTTACACACACATTCGTCCAGTATGCCAGTAGCACACACACCACAGATACCTTCAGACATTGCCTATTCTCCTGGCAGGGATTGGGGGTGCCAAATTGCCCCCACCAAGGATCACTGTTTTAGACTATCCCACCCCAAGTATAGTATAAAAATACTAGAGCATAGAAGTTAGCAGCCTAGGCTCTGAAGCTAGCTGAAGCATGTTGAATGCAGGCTCTCTCCTTGCCAGCTGGGACTTTGGCCTAGTTACTTACCCTCTCTGTGCATAAATACTTACCAGTATGTTACTGTTGCCTACAATATCCGAAACAGTAAAATGGTATACAGGTTGTAGCCCAGAAGCAGTAGCTACACCATATAGCCTAGGTTTGTAGTAGTCTATACTATCCAGGTTTGTGCAAGTGCACTCTGTGGTGTTTACACAGTGATGAAATCACCTAATGCATTTTTCAGAATGTGTCCCTGTTGTTAAGCAACAGATGACTGTACATTTAAAAGAGGCTGCACATCAGGTCTGTATTTCTGTCAAGCGTGATGACTGCTTGGAGGTGCCTCTGTCCCTGGCTGCCTTGGAGGTGAACATGCTAACAATAAAGCACTTTTTCAGAGTTGCTGTTACATTAGCTGTATTTCTTAGGCATTTGGTAAGACATATTTGCAGTGGGTGGTGAATGTTCAAGATAGTAAAAACATGTCCATCAGCCTTCTTTTTACCTGTTCTCATGACTATAATTGATGTGAGGATGTCTGAGGATTTAGCTACAGCAGCAATTTCTGCAATGTTCCTGATTTATCAGCACAGAAAGACTTAATAAAAATTCTTTTTAAGGCTTGCCAAAATGAGGCTGTAAACTATAGAATGTCAAAAAGTTTATCATGGCATTGTGTTAGTCCTCTCAAGCTGCTATAACAAAACACCTTAGACTGGGTGGTTTATAAATGACAGATATTAATTCTCACAGTTCTGGAGGCTGGGAAGTCCAAGACAAGCTGCCAGAAGATTTGGTGTCTGGTGAGGGCCCAGTTCCAGTTCAAAGCTAGTCATTTTTTACTGTGTCCTTACAGGGGAAAAAGGGGTCTCTTTTTAAGGATATTAATCTTATTGATGAGGGCTCTGCCCCCGTGACCTGATCACCTCCCAAAGGTCACACCTCCTAATATCATCACCTTAGGAGTGAGTATTCCAATATACGGATTTGTGGGAGAATAAACATTCAGGCCATTTCAGGCATCTAGTTTATCCTTACATAGATATATTGGTCCAGGTGCTAAAAAAGCCAATGTGATTTCTTGACTGAGCTTCTAAATGTCCAGAACTGACTTTACAAGTTCTCATTATTAAATATTTAATATGGCCAGGCACCATTCCTGTGCATCTACTCCATCTCTGTGGAACCATCTTCGCAGCTCTGTGAGGAGCATACTGTCATTATCCCATTGCACACAGTTGGAAAGAGGCAGGCCCAGGACTCTTGCTGAGCCTGAGGGTTCCTTGACGATTCAGGAGAGGAAGGAGAGTGGGTACTAAGCACAAGTGGGCATAAAAGAAATTGAGGCCAGTTTGCTTAGATATTTGGCCCTGCAGAAGAGAGAAGAGTGGAGGGTTTGTGCCTTTCCACTTCTGCCCAAGATATGAGAGAAATGATTTTAAAGACAGAGATAAGAGGGTTAATTTTAGGATGCTAGAAATGGAGGCACTGTCCGTTCTCCTAAAGTCAGGAAGGAATGGAATCAAGGAAGGGGGAAATGTGGGGAAAGGAGAGACCTCTATTCCTTTACCAACACGCACAAAGATAAACATAGATGCCAACACAATGCTAATAGCTCCAGGATCCATATTTTCTGTGTCTTACTAAACTTTTGATAAATGTATGTTGTACTGATTAAAAACGCAGGCTCATAAATTGAACACTGGTCTATATTCCATCTCATTGAGTAAACTTAGTCAGGTTATTTCACCTCTGTGAGCTTAAGTTCCTCTGTCTGAAAGTGGAAATAATAATAGTGTAAGAGTAGCTTACCCACCCATCAATGCATGAGTGGATAAAAAAACTGTGATATATATATATGATAGAATACTATTCAGCTATAAAAAAGGAAGTACCAATATACAATGGAACATGAAGAACCTCAAAAACACCATGTGAAGAGAAAATGCCAGACATAAAAGTCTAGACTAGGTAAATCTACAGAGACAGAAAGCAGGGACAGAGGGAGAGAATGAGAATCAACTGTTGTTTGGGGTTTCCTTCTGGGATGATGAGAAGATTCTGAAACGAGATAGTAGGGATGATTGTACAACACTGTAAATGTATTAAATGTCTCTGATGTTTTCACTTTAAAATGGTTAATTTTATGTGAATTTCACCTCCTTAAAAAATTAGTAGCTTATGGAACTGTTCTGAGGACCCAGTGGGAAAAATCTTTGTGAAACAACATGCCCAGAGCATGATAAGCACCCAATAAAGGAATGGACAAAATTATCTGTTGATAATATCGCCAACTGTGACCCAACTAAACCTCTTTTCTCTATAAATTGCCCAGTCTCAGCTATTTATGTATAGCTGTGCAAGAACAGACTAATACAGTGTTGGTATCTCTTGGAGGCAAATAGAATAATAGTTAGCAGTGATCAAAATTTGAGGGTAATTTCTTAAAAAAGATTCAAGAAAACACATTTTTGGGAGGTGGGAGTCTTGTTCACCACTTACCACCACCTGGGTAGGAATGGTCTCTGGTACAGAATAGTTCAGTGTTTGTTGAATGAGTAAATAGTTCCAAAATTAGAATCCCACCTTGTGGCTCTGTTCTTTCTATATCCAGCTAAGAAGGGCTCCTGGAGAAGTTTGCTTCCCTGGAGGTAAGCAAGAACCTACAGACAAAGATGATGCAGCCACGGCCCTCCGAGAAGCCCAGGAGGAAGTGGGGCTGCGCCCTCATCAAGTGGAAGTTGTCTGCTGCCTGGTGCCGTGTCTTCTTGATGTAAGGATTTTCTCAGACTCTCAGAAACACCCCCGCCAGGTGGATCTACTGTTCTCAGGATTCCACATTTTCCAAACATAACCCCAAAGAGAACTATAAGTAAAGTCAAGAGACCAGGTTCTCCTATCGACATTGCCCCTCATGAGCCGAGTGGCTGTGGGTAACCCCTTTTGCCTCTCTGGGCCCCTCTTTCCCATCCAGAAATAAAAAGGTTGAACTCCCATCAGTGGATTTCAAACTGAGTGCCAAACTGGGATGCTTCAAAATTATTAACGTTCGGTTCACATTTATTTTTCTCCAATATACATTGATTGTGAGAGTTCATTTGAAAAAATAACACACATTTCAATGTGCTATATGCTGAATTTTAGCCCCTTGAAGACCCCCAATGCATTACTTTTGCCATAAAGATACTCATTTTTCTACATACCGTAGAATAAAGCCTCTCTGCAATGCATTAATTGAATAGAACCATGAAATCACTAGGCAAGCTATTTAAAAACTCTTACTATAATTCATAACTGCATTTGTGTTGAATGAGGGTTTCCTTGATAGTATAATATACACAAAAATATTTAAAATACTTTTTAAAATGAATTTTGGAGCTGATATAACCAGATCTTTTTTTCTTTTTTATTTTATTATTTATAGAGATGGAGGTCTCGTTATGTTGATGAGGCTGGTCTTGAGCTCCTGGTCTCAAGCGATCCTCCCATCTCAGCTTCCCAAAGTGTTGGGATTACAGGTGTGAACCACTGTGCTCAGCTTCAGATCTTATTTTGTATCGGTTCACCACACCCTCTTTGTGGTACTAATTGACTTTGGAAGGGGTAAATATTGTATTAAGAAGTTTGATCTTGGACAACAGGATGATTTTTCTGGTATAAATGTTTTAAAGAATAGCTATAGATTGATGGAAAAGTCATGAAGATAGTACAGAAAGTTCTGGTATACCCTAGACCTAGTTTCCCTATGATTGTCATCTTACATCACTGCAGTACATTTGTCACAACTAAGAAACCAATGTCAGTATACTGTTAACTAAACTCCACGCTCTATTTGCTTTTTGCTAGTTTTCCTACTCATGTCCTCCTTTCTCTCCTGGATCTCATCTAAGATACTGTATTGTATTTTATGGTCATGTCTCCTTAGTCCGCTGGTCTGTGATAGTTTCTCAGACTTTCTTAATCTCATGAACCTGACAGTTCCAAGGCATAGTGATCAGATATTTTGTAGAATGTTCCCCAATTTTGGTTTGTCTGATATTTTTCTCATTGTTAAACTGGGGCCATAATTTGAGAACACCATGGAGGTGAAGTGCTCTCATCACATGATATCAGAGGTAGGTATGAACTTTTAATGTTTTATATATTGGGCTTTCGGATAGGTTTTTCTTTCAAAAGAACAGTCCCACTGTTGCTTAATAACAGTTAGAAAACCAGTGAGTTAGATCATCCTTTATGTTCCATTGGATGAAAGTCTTGGTGTTACAGTGTTTTGAAGATCAGTGTTACTGAGGATCATCCGTCTTAATTAGGTTCTTTTTAAAAATAGCAAGGTCAACACTCAAGGGTGATTTTGTTTGCAAGAAGCCAGTGGCTACCCAATCAATGTTTTCTAATTGTGTGTGTATGAAAGAGAGATAGAGACATGGGATTACACAAGAAATGTGTCAATTACTTCCTTTTCCATTTTGTTTTCTAATGGGAGCTCTTTTCAGTTCAGGGAAGATTTTCAGATTCACAAAATCTACCAGCATTTGGAGGATTTACTTTAGAAATCAATTAACAAATTTAGCTCTACTGATTAAAAGTTTCCAAAATGAGACTAACTCTATTCCCAAGGTCCCCAGATGCTACTGAGTTCCGCACGTGGGTGGATAGAATACAGCAGCATTGACAGGAAAATATGTTTCCGGGAGATTCCTGGGGGCCAGACACTCCTGGAACAGGAGATTTCTAAAATAGCATGATTGAGAGATTAGAATAAACAAAGGCTTTAAAGAAAGGTCTGGGCGAGGGAGGGTTGCTGTGTTTTTTGGCCCTCGCTAATTTTTTAAATGTACCACAAAAAATGCCATTTATTGAAAATTATAAGCATAACCTAATCTATGTGGTCCTTAACCTGAAGTGCTTTTTCCACATAGGGGAATTTGGTAATGTCTGGAGATCATAGTTGGGAGAAGAAGGGTGCTATTGGCTTTCCGTACCCTCTATGTAAACCCTCCCACCCCCTATGTAAACCCTCCAGGCAGGCTGTGACTCCACAACCCCCATCCCAGTTTCCCTTTTGTCAGACATTTACGTGCCTCTTTTTACAGAGGTCTCTGATATGTACCCAGGAGTATGAGCAGCTAATTGTAGTTGTTAAGGCTTCTTTGAGATTAGATTGTTGTAAGAAATCACAAGGTGTTGGGAACTAGACTAGGTGCCCATCAGTTGTGGTCACTAAATGGTAGCAGCAACCACCACGAATATTTACGGAGCATACATTGTTGGGCTCTGTCCAGTCCCCTTCATATTCCTCTTACCACCCCAGGGCTTCTGGTAACTCACACTGTTACCGGATAGGGGTCCTGATCCAGACCCTAAGAGAGGGTTCTTGGATCTCATAGGGTGAGTCCATACAGCAAAGTGAAAGCAAGTTTATTAGAGAAGTAAAGAAACAAAAGAATGGCTATTCTGTAAGCAGAGCAACAGCATGTGGTGCTGGTCCATTTTTATGGTTATTTCTTGATCCTATGCTAAACAAGGGGTGGGTTATTTATGAGTTTTCCAGGAAGGGGGTGGTCAATTCCCAGAGCCGAGGGTTCCTCCCTGTTTTAGACATATAAGGTAACTTCCTGACATTGCCATAGCATTTGTAATCTGTCATGGCGCTGGTGGGAGTGCCTTTTAACATTCTAATATATTCTAATTAGTGTATAATGAGCAGTGAGGATGATCAGAGGCTACTCTCATTGCCATTTTGGCTTTGGTGGGTTTTGGCTGGCTTCTTTACTGCAAGGTCTTTATGTGTTTTTTTGTTTGTTTCTTTCTTTTTTGTTTTTTATGAGAGCAAGTCTCCCTCTTTCCCTGGGCTGGAGTGCAGTGGTGCAATCTCGGCTCACTGCAACCTCCACCTCCCAGGTTCAAGTGATTCTTCTGCCTCGTCCTCCTGAGTAGCTGGAACTACAGGCATGCACCACCACAACCAGCTAATTTTTGTATTTTTAGTAGAGATGGGGTTTCACCATATTGTCCAGGCTGGGCTTGAACTCTAGACCTGGTGATCCACTCACCTCGGCCTCCCAAAGTGCTGGGATTACAGATGTGAGCCACTGAACCTGGCCAAGGTCTTTATGTTTTGTCAGCAATGCCTTTATGACCTGTATCTCAGTCTCATCTGGTGACTAAGCATGCCCTAACCTCCTGGGAATGCAGCCCAGTAGGTCTCAGCCGTCTTTTACCCAGCCCTTATTCAAGATGGAGTTGCTCTGGTTCAAATATCTCTGACAGTACCTGCAGCTTTCTTCTGAATACTGGTACCCTTGGTACTGGAGCCACCTTGCCATGTGTCCTGCACAGAGAGCTGGGAGTGCCTGTGAATTTACTTCTAGCTAGGCAGTCCTTAACCAGTGACTGACTGGGGCTGGGGTGCATGAAATCCCAGCTCCCTGGTCTCCACGTGGGACAAACCGCGTAGTAATTTACACTCCAGAATACCCTATGGTGTCCTTGCCAGCTTTCTTCCCTTATGAGCCTTGCTTCTCTCCTCCCCTTACCTGTATCTCCTGGGAGCACTTTCTTAAAAAATCACTTGCATCTGAATCCTTATCTCAGAATCCACTCTGAAAAACTCCGTATTCAGAGACTAAGCATTTAACCAAAGCCAGGCGTGGTGTTAGGTGCTGGTAGAATGTTGCCTCTGCCGGGGGTAACTTAATGACCTCAGATTTCCTGCCCCAAGGACATATGACATCTCTGTTCCTGTTGTCTTCTCCTGGTCCACATGTTGACTTTCACCATTATTTTGGATAATGGTCTGAGTTGTCTCTGTTCCTACATTTGCTTACCTGACTTTGGCTGTCCCTCTGAGAACATTCTGCAAGCCTGATAGGTCCCAGCCTCACTGTGCATCTACCTCTCTGGCTTTTCCCACCCACTTTCTCTTGGGATGCTCCAGGAATTCCAGTTCTTCTCACTTTCTAATACAAAGTCAGGCAGCGCTTATCAGTTCCCACATCCTCTCTCAGCCCCAGGCCTCCCTCTCAGGGTTTCCAGTATAACAAAATAGTCTTTCATTTGACAGCACTCATGTTCATTTGCTTTCTTATTTTTATTTTTGAGATGGAGTCTAGCTCTGTTATCCAGGCTGGAGTGCAATGGCTTGATCTCGGCTTGCTGCAGACTCCGCCTCCTGAGTTCAAGCAGTTCTCCTGCCTCAGCCTCCTGAGTAGTTAGAACTACAGGCACGTGCCACCACACTCAGCTAATTTGTGTATTTTTAGTAGAGACAGGGTTTCACCATGTTGGCCAGGCTGGTCTCGAACTCCTGCCTCCTCAGGTGATCCGTCTTCCTCGGCCTCCCAAAATGCTGGGATTACAGGCGTGAGCCACCACACCTGGCCACTCATGTTCATTTGCAAGCAGTTGTGGTTGTAAACAGAAATCCCTCTCCCATGTAATATAAACATGTATGTAATATAAAATAGTTCACAAATAATTTATACATATGACATAATTATATATATGTGTGTATATACATCTATATAATTTTTTTCTACAAATGGGAATATGTCATAACTAGTATTATATCACTTTTCTATTCATAAGTATAGCACATTTTTTTCTTTACTAAGAAGGAACCGTGTCTATCCCATTCTTTTAAAAAGCTACACAGTATCCTATTTTACAGATATAACCATAATTTATGTTACTTAAATGCCTATAAATCGAAGAGTCACAGCGTTCGAATTTTGGGCTGTTGTAGAAAGTGATGCTTCAGGTTTATACTTGTGTCTTTTCTGACCAGTAGGAATTTATCATACAGATACACAAATGCAATTTCCGGGTCATAGAGAGCATGTTTTTATGATACTGTCAAATTGCCATTACAAAAGATTGCACTACTTTATGTTCATACAAGAAATCATTTTCAGAGTCCTCTCATAGATGCCACCTCAGGAAGGGTAGGATGACTCCCATTTTAGGGGGGCACACAAATTTACTTCCAGAGTTAGCTTTCCTCCCCTTCTCCCAGGTTCAGTGCATTTTCTTAGCTCACCTAGATGTGGCATGATTTTAGTATTTGAAACAATATGACTTCACTTCTTAATTTGTATTTTTTTTTTCTGCTTTTAGACAGATAAACTGATAACTCCATTTGTGGGTTTCATAGACCACAACTTCCAGGCCCAGCCGAATCCTGCTGAAGTTAAGGATGTCTTCCTGGTGCCTCTGGCCTATTTCTTGCATCCACATGTCCATGTCCAGCATCATGTCACACGGTTCGGTCACTGTTTTATTTATCATATCTTTGAGTACACAAACCCTGAAAATGGGGTCACTTACCAGATCAAGGGAATGACTGCAAACCTTGCAGTGTTGGTGGCCTTTATTATTTTGGAAGAAAAACCCACCTTTGAGGTTCAATTTAATCTTAATGATGTATTACCATCCTCTGAAGAGTTATTCCTGAAGGTTCACAAAAATGCTTCAAGCAAGTTATGATTTATGAGACCAAGAGACAAAGAACTATCCACGAGAATTTTGTGTGTGCTTCTCCACAGAACAACAATGATGCCAGCCGTTGGAATTTGACAGGTGTGAATATTTTTTCTGTAGTATGCAGGTAGAAACCGGCCTCTTTACCAGTTGCCTTCTATTGTGTAAAAAAGTCAAAGTCGTTCCAAAGTGTAAAAATATGTTTATAGCGTTGCATATTTTCACCCACTATATGTTAATGATATTTTTCTTACACATATTAGAAAGAATATTGGGCACATAATAAGCCCTTAATAAAGATTTTTTAAATATATGACCATGTGGCATTTACCTAATTTGTAGGAGGATATATATATATATGTGATAGAGTCTCCCTCTGTCACCCAGGCTTGAGGGCAGTGGCATGACCTCAGCTCGGCTCACTGCAACCTTCACCTCCAGGGTTCAAGCGATTCTCCTGCCACAGCCTCCCGAGTAGCTGGGATTACAGGCATCTGCCACTACAACCAGCTAATTTTTATATTTTTAGTAGAGATAAGGTTTCGCCATGTTGGCCAGGCTGGTCTCGAATGCCTGACCTCAGGTGATCCACCCACCTCAGCCTCCCAAAGTGCTGGGATTACAGGCGTGAGCCACCTCAAATGGTCAGCAATATTTGCTTTTGTCTGTTACATGGAACAGAAACTTCCAGCCATCCATCAAAACCTATCTTCCCCGGCTTCTATGGTGGTAGAGTTTAAGCTGGGTCCACAGCTCTCCAGGTCGAAACAGCATTACTTGTGATCTCTTGCCATTCAAGTTGACTTTGGCACTTAATTTAGGCCAATGGGTTATGGGTGAAAGTTGACTTTCCAGGTCATCTCCAATTTAAGAGACAAGCCAGTCTCCCTGGAGTCCCTCTAGTTCTTTTTTACATGAGCTGCAACATGGATTTGTCTGTAACCCAGCCTTGACCATACAAATGAGGACAACTCCTAGGGGAATGGCAGAACCAAAAGGTGTCAGAGCTTGAATCGCTGAATGACTCTGTGGAGCAAAGTAACCTTCTAACCTTCTTCATTTGGTACTGTTACATCAGAAAAGAATAAAATTCGTATCAACTCTCTGCCACTATAATTTGGAGTCACTTTTCTACAGCAGAGCTAACCAATATGCTCCAGCACCTGAAAGTAGCTAGAATATTCACCTGAACTTGAAGTGTTGCAAGCAGTTAGAAATGGGGATGATCTGACACTTTATTTTTTCATTTTTTTGAGACTGTCCTCGCTCTTTCACCCAGGAGTACAGTGGTGTGATCTTGGCTCTTTCACCCAGGAGCGCAATGGTGTGATCTTGGCTCACCGCAACCTCCACCTCCAGGATTCAAGTGATTCTCCTGCCTTGACCTCCCAAGTAGCTGGGATTACAGGTGCCTACCACCACGCCAGGCTAATTTTTTTTATTTTTAGTAGAGATAGGGTTTCACCATGTTGCTCAGGCTGGTCTCAAACTACTGACCTCATGTAATCCACCCGCTTCAGCCTCCCAAAGTGCTGGGATTACAGGCATGAGCCTCCATGCTTGGCCAGTCTGACACTTTACATGTAGGTCCTGTGGCACACACAGGATGCCCTGGGTAGAGGTGGGGTTTGGCAGTCACCATCCAGAGCAGCTGAAATTGAGGCATATGAGAGGCTTCTATGCCTACCAATTGGGAGGGATAATGATGTATATTTCGAGATGATGAGGGCAGAAAAATGGTGATTTAAAGCACAAGCCCCAAATCAAAAGATAAAAAGACAGACATTCTGTAATGCATGCCTTGAGATCTGCTTCTTATACGAGTATCTCCATATATCGTGCTTTAGAGTTAGCAAGGATTTTTTTGTTCAATTATGATATTAATCATCCTTCATGACGCCAGAGAGGCAAGTGAGTCAAGCAATGTAACCACAATTCTGTGATGGCAATTTCACATGTTATTGTTCTTATTCGCTTTCTAGAGAGCCAAACCACTTTTAATAAAACTTTGTTATAGTTGAAGATGTGATACCCACACCAAACCTAGCAATCAGCCATGCAGCTGTCCACTGCTGCTGCATTTTTCTTTCCTAAGAGTTGGCGGAGGCAAACACCCAGTCTGCTGCTTTATACCCATGTATGTTTAAACGGCCGAAATCTGGCTCCAACCATGAAAGCAGATGTTGGGTATGCTTCCCCATTAACATTCTGTAACCAGCGCTGCGTGAACAAGCCTGGACTATTTCCGAACAATTATAGAAGCATTGGCAAATGTGTATTTACAATCTGACAGCAGTATAATTGCTGGGTAGATGGTTGACCTCTCTGACAGTGCAGAAAGCCTCCCTTCCAAACTGTTTGTTTATGTGAACTGGTCCAGACCTGCCTGGTCCAGCTGAAGTCAATCTGAGCACACTCATGGCCACACAATTTATGGGGTTAGATGCTTAGCAAAGGAGGTATTGCCCCCTTCCTTCTTCTTAGTGGTGTATTTAAGGGTATCTGTGTTCAGAGTCCTAGTTAAATATATCTGGCTTGAATAAAAGAAATTATTGGCAAGGTACAGACCTTAGGAAATCTGCGAAGCCGCTAAACAAATCAGCTTCGAGAAGGACAGGGCGGGGGTGCAGTGGCTCATGCCTGTAATCCCACCACATGGGGAGGCTGAGGCAGGTGGATCACTTGAGGTCAGGAGTTCAAGACCAGCCTGGTCAACATGGTGAAACCCATCTCTACAAAAAGTGCAAAATTAGCTAGGTGTGATGGTACATGCCTGTAATCCCAGCTGTTTGGGAGGCTGAGGCAGAATTGCTTGAACCTGGGAGGTGGAGGTTGCACTGAGCCAAGTTCGTGCCACTGCACTCTAGTCTAGGTGACAGAGTGAGACCGTGTCTCAAAATAATAATAATAAAGAAGCACAGCAGTAAGGAACAAACACAGCTAACTACCTCAAAGCCAGGAGGATGTGAACCTTCTCTTTTGTATCCTGTCATTATTTTGACAAGAAACATCTGCATGAATTGATTGATACAGACATAGAAAAACAACAGACACTATGCCTGAGGCCCCATTTCTACCGGGCCTAACAAGGGTCACCTGGAAGTTTTCCAGGAACCTGCAAATATGTTCAAAGGCAAGGGCAAGTGGGGGCTAGATGGACATTCCAAAACATACAATCTCTCCAGTCCCTAGATTTTATAAATTCTCTAGATTCTGCCATCCAGACAACTCAAGTATGTCTTCTTTGCAACCCTGCAATTTTGTAAATAAGTGGTTAAGAGTGCTGAGTCTGAGTGTGGCGATTCCTCAAGGATCTAGAAATAGAAATACCATTTGACCCAGAAATCCCAGTACTGGGTATATACCTAAAGGATTATAAATCATTCTATTATAAAGACTTATGCACACTTATGTTTATTGTGGCACAGTTCACAATAGCAAAGACTTGGAACCAACCCAAATGCCCATCAGTGATAGGCTGGATAAAGAAAACATGGCACATATACACCATGGAATACTATGCAGCCATAAAAAAGGATTAGTTCATATCCTTTGCAGGGACATGGATAAAGCTGGAAACCATCATTCTCAGCAAACTGACACAAGAACAGAAAACCAAACACTGCATGTTCTCACTCATAAGTGGTTGTTGAACAATGAGAACACATGGACACAGGGAGGGGAACATCATGCATTGGGGCCTGTCAAGGGTAGGGGCTAGGGGAGGGATACCAGGGAGTGGGGGTTAGGGGAAGGATAGCATTAGGAGAAATACCTAATGTAGATGACAGGGTGATGGATGCAGCAAACCACCATGGCACGTATATCTGTGTAACAAACCTGCATGTTCTGCACATGTACCCCAGAACTTAAAGCATAACAACAAAAAAAAAAAATTTCAAGAGTGCTGAGTCTGGAATCAGGATGCCTAGCTTTGAATCTCAGGGCCAGTGTCAGCCTATTCTGGGACCTTGAGCAAGTTATTCCTTCTGTCTAGACTTCAGTTTCCTCTTCTGTAAGGTAGGAGAAATAAATTCTGTCTTAGGGCTGCCAGGGGATTAAATGAGTTAACACACGTGACCTCTTTACTTAAAGCATACCAGAGTGCTCAGAACAGTGGCTGGGAAATAAGTGCCCAGTTACCAGTTGGCTACTAATTATGGTACTATTGTAACTGTAACATATCATAACGATAACAACCATTGTTATTTCTCTAGTTCAGAGTTAGACTAACATTTATCAAGCACCTATTGTGTACTCAGTTTTTTATTTTATTCCATTAATCCCCACATCAACTCTTTGTGATGTGCACATGCTATTATTATTTCTATTTTTAGATAGGAAACCTTGAAGATCAGAGATGATAAATATTTGCTCATTGTCACACAGTTCATAAATGGCAAAGCCAGCATCCAAACCCACCTGCATGAGTTTCATAGCCCATACTTTTTGCTATAACCACATACTTGAAGCAAGAATAGAAGGTTAAATTTCCTTTTCCCTTGAGTCACTACATGTGAAAGGGAAAGCAATTCAAAGTTAATAAACTAGAGAGAGGGCAGCATTTATTTTTGCCTTCATCATGTCCTCCTGCTTATTTAGCTGGTGCTGCAAACAGTGAAATGAGTAATTAGCCAGGATAATTTTAATTAAAATGGAACATACCAATTAATGAATGAAAGTGCTGGCATACTTGCTAATTTAACAACGCATTCATGGTGCCAGTTTTCCAGTTAAAGGACTGAGAAGAGAAAACGTTCTTCCACCTCTTAGATTAGATGATTAGATGTTATCCAACTGTTTTTATTCTTGTTAACAGTTGGCTTCTTATTTGAGAATAGCATGAAGTTTTGTTAAAATTGCTAGAGTGATCCTCTCCCAGTCCAGTCGTCTCAGATGTGACATACTTGGTGTGGTTCCTAATGGGACTTGTGTGTATATTCAATTAAGATTTTTTTTTATTTTTTATTTTTTATGTTTTTGAGTTGGAGTATGCTCTGTTGCCCAGGCTGGAGTGCAGTGGCTTGATGCTGGCTCGCTGCAACCTCTACCTCCTGGGTTCAAGCAATTCTCCTGCCTCAACATCCTGAGTAGCTAAGATTACAGGCATGTGCCATTATGCCCAGCTAATTTTTGTATTTTTAGTAGAGACAGGGTTTCACCATGTTGGCCAGGCTGATCTGTAACTCCTGACCTCAAAGTGATCCTCCCACCTCAGCCTCCCAAAGTGCTGGGATTACAGGAGTGAGCCACCACACACAGCCTCAGTTAAGAATTTTATATTGTCTTCCCAAGCCCACTCTGCCAACACTTTGGGCCATGCCATGTTGGACACAACTCAGACTTTATGAGCCAATTTCTCTATGCACACTTCTTCAACTACCCCTTACTTTATATTAATAGCATGGACACCACTTCATTGTATTCCTTTGTATATCTATATAATACATGTGTATCTTTGTGTTTATTCTAACCCTAACCCTGGAAGGGACAGATCCACATACTATAAGATCCATCAGTCTGAGTTCCCCTATACTCAAATGAATAGACCAAGGTTCAATGGCCAACCCATAGGTGGCTCCTAATTCAATGGCCTGTGACATATAATCTGCTTAAATGCCTGAGCTAAAGTCCATTCTATTTTCCAAAGACTTTGAACTATGCCAGAAGATAACATATGCTTGGGAAATAGTTTGGCCCATCTGCATGCTGATGAGTGAGCCCAAGAAGACAGCGTTTAAAGGTTAGTTGGCCAATAATTGGTAGAAATATGTTTTTGCTCTAAGCAGTAATTGTTGTGTCAGGGATTCCATCAGATACAACTGGAAGAAGAAGAAGATGTATCTCCTGGAGCAATTTATCCTTCTTTAAGGTCTCATACTCAGGATCATAAATTTTTATTTTATAGGTGTAGACTTGGTTTAATATTTCCTCTACTATAACTTTCCTCATTTTTTATCTTAAATCCTCAAGCCCTTACTCTCTACTTCATCATAGATGTCAGTGGTATTTCTGTGTCCATATTTTTCTCTTTTTCACTTATCACTCATGTGAACCTTGAAGTTTTCCTTCTGATCATTTTCTTCTACTCACTTTCTTCATGTGTTTCTTAACTCCAGTCTCATTTCATCTTCTTCCATCAGCCTTGAGTTTCTGTTATATTATACAGATCCCAAGTGGCATGCTGAAAAGATGCCTACATTTTTTTTTTCTAACTATGAATCTGTATGGTTAGCCAGGCATGGTGTCTCATGCCTGTAATCCCATCACTTTGGGAGACTGAGGTGGGCGGATCATCTGAGGTCAGGAGTTCAAGACCAGGCTGGCCAATATGGTGAAACCCTGTCTCTGCTAAAAAAAAAAAAAAAAAAAAAAAAAAAAAAAAAAAAAAAAAAAAAAAAAAAAAAAAAAAAAAAAAAAAAAAAAAAAAAAAAAAAAAAAAAAAAAAAATGCAAAAAAATCAGCTGGATGTGGTGGCACACACCTGTAGTCCAAGCTACTCGGAAGGCTGACGCAGGAGAATAGCTTGAACCCAGGAGGCAGAGGTTGCAGTGAGCCAAGATCACTCCACTGCACTCCAGCCTGGATAACAAGAGTGAAACTCCATCTCACCAAAAAAAAAGAAGAAAGCGGCCACATGCAGTATAACACCATTTTAAAAAAACTCTGTATGGTCTAACATCAGGCTAAATTATAAGTTGAAGATAGTGGAAACATTTTGCTAGAACTCTTCAATCAGTTATAAACATATATTAATCCATCTCAGCCCAAAGGGCTGGGATAACAAGAGTGAGCCACCACATCTGGTCTCAGTGAATTGAATAGTGGTCCCAAAAAGTTATGTCCAAATCCTATTCCCAATACCTGTGAATGTGACCTTATTTGGAAATAAAATCTTTGCAGAGGTAGTTAAGTTAAAGACCTTGAAATAAGAACATCCTGAATTTAGGGTAGTCCCTAAATCCAATGACTGGTGTCTTCGTAAATAAAAGAAGAGAGAAATTTGAGACCCAGAGGTGGAAGAGACACAGGGAAGAAGCCACCTGAAGACAGACTCAGATATTAGAGTTATGTTGCCATAAGCCAAGGAACACCAGGAGCCACTGGAAGCTGTAAGAGGAAAGGAAGGGTCCTCTCCACAGCCTTTAGGGGATTGTGACCCTGCCAATGCCTTGATTTCAGATTTCTGGCCTTCAGAACTGTGAGATAACAAAATTCTGTTGTTTTAAGCCACCAAGTTTGTGGTAATGTGTTAGGACAGACCTAGAAAACTATACAGCTCCCTTCTGAAACATCTCATTTTGAGAAATAGCTTTCCCCTCTGTCTTGGGATTGCCATGGAAACTGGACACTGTTGACTTTCCAGCATAAACTCAGTTAATCAGTTTTAGTCCTTCAGCAATTCCCTTGGGATTAGGACCAAGCCGCACCGGAGGCTGTCTGCCTGCCCTCTGGAAGAGAGCGTATGTGGATGTTTGTGTTCTGCCATTTGCCCTCAGAAGCAGGGAAAGCTTGAATGCAACAAGAGAGGAGAATAAAATCAATGACCAGAATGGAAGAGCAACGAAAGTCAGTCGTGTGTTGTGAGGGCATTAGAATCCCTGGATGTTTGTTCTTGAGACCTGGATGTTTCCATGGTTTCTATGAAAAGCTCCCGCCTTTCATAGTTAAGTTCCCCAGTGTGCTTGAGCAAGCTCAGAAGGAGTTCTACAACTTTCACCGGAAAGTGTCCTAACATATCACAAACACACATCTTTACATTCTTTAATCCTCTCCCATTCCCTTTTCTCACACCTTTTTACACTACGGGGTCCTTTAATTCTATTCGTTCTTAACTTAGAATGGACCTATCCACATGTAAAATCTCCTGAAAGTGCAATATGGTATGGTAGGAAAGACTGAAGACAGAAAACCCGGTCTGCTCTTATCACTAGCTATATGACCCATCAGACATATTAAGCTCACATGCTAATTGCAAGAAAAATGGGGAAAAAGGCATCTGGCATTTTTACCTCCGCTGTGAGAGGCAGATCCAGCTAACAAGGAAGAGGATGATAATGGGAAACTCATTGTCTGCCACATATGGTTATTATATTAGATTTCATTTTATAAATAGAGACAAGGTCCTGCTTTGTTGCCAAGGCTGGTCTCAAACTCCTGGCTCCAAGTAATCCTCCCAACTGAGCCTTCCAAAGTGCTAGGATTACAAGCATAAGCCACCATGCCTTGGCCTGCCTGTCACATATGGAAGTGAAACTGCTCTGACAGTTAAGGGGGTAAGGGGCACAGATTCCTGCTTGCTTGGTCTTCTCTCCTCTCCCTTACCATACTTGCTTCCATGGCTCCTCCATAGACTGCCGTTAGGTTCTATAAGGAACAAAGAGGAACAACGGAGACCCAAGTCAACTCACTTACATCTTTGAAAACATATGTGTCTTTTACATCTCTTCTTTGCTGGTTCAGCAAACAGAAGCTAAAGCAAATCTATCAAAGTCTCAATCAACATTGCTGGAGCAGCCTTCTGGTCTGGGCTAGCCCACGGGATTAACTCTGGAGCTGTGCTTTCCAATATGGCTAGCACGAGACACCTGTGGCTCTACAGCACCTGTGATGTAGCTAGTCCAAATTGAGATGCTATAGGAGTCAAATACACACTGGATTTCAAAGACTTAGTATTGGCTATGTGGTGAAATGTTAATATTTTGGAGATGTTGGGTTAAATATAGTGTGAAAATTAATTTCTCCTGTTTCTTAGTACTTTTTTTGGCATACGAAAATTTATTACTACGGTGTTTTCACCATTAAAATATATAATCTTGGTCTTTCCTTCTTGCCTTTGTATAGGGCCAAAAGAGAGACACTGGCTCCTTTGACAACTTTAAAGCGGACTCCAGGAATATCACCAACAGCATGACCTTTGTGACCAAATCCAGCAACCAGAACGTCATCGTTTTCCCCAATAAAGTTCAAGCAACCATCACTGGGCACAAAGGCTGTGATTTTCTTACCATTCTTGATCACTGCACCCCGACACACTTCCTAATGGCAGAATTTGGCAGCTTGGCTTCAACTCCTACTTTTTCCAGCACGATTCCTTTTGCATGAGAAGCACCTCCAAAAGATTTGACCTTCAGGGCTGTGCCCAAATGGGCTTTCTTGTCTTAGTACTTTTTTTAATGTGGCTACCAGAAATTTTAAATTTATATACATGGCTTGCAGCATATTTCTAATGGACAGAGTGGCTCTAGATGACTCATGTGTGGCCAGGACACTAGGACCCTGGAGAAGCAATGATCACCCCATGTACAGATAATAGTTTGTGTTCTACCCACATCCCTAGGACTCTACCATGGCAGTGAGCTCCAGATCACTTCCAACAGCCAACATTTGCATCTCTGTTCCAGCAGGCTTTTTCCAAATCCACAGCAGGCCAGCTGGAAGTGCCAGGGAATTAATGTCCCCCACCTCAGCCCTCAACCAATGACTGATGGGATTTCACATATCAATAGCTCAGGTATTTTTTGCCCCTTGGGTGGGATAATTCTGAGACAGGTGTTCTGTACATTGCTCCCAAACTGAACTAAGCTCTGGGTACTCACTGTGCTGGAGGGTTTTATACCTCTTTTCATTGGCTGTCTTCCTTTCTTTGTCTCATTTCCCCACTCCCATAACAATGTGCCCTGTAGATTCCAAATAAACAACTTGAATCTTTGTCTCAGGGCTGGTTTCTAGGTAAACTCAAACTAAGAATCTAATCTGTCACCACAACATACTGAATTTATCTTCTGAATATCTATCAAATTTAGTTCTTCTCATCTTTACTGACATCAACTTAGTTTCAAGCTGTCATAAACTTCTGAAAACATCTGTATCTATCTGATGACTATTACCCTGCACCCATTTCTCTTCTATAGCTAGAGTTATTTTTCAATCTAAATATTATCATATTTTTCTTGAGGCACTCAAATGGCTTCTCACTGTTTTTTTAAGAAAAAGATGGATGGCTCTTACGAGGCCTGTGTCCTGGCTCCTGTGTACGTCTCTGACTGTGTGTAGTACCATGAGCCCCCTCCCTGCTCAACCCGCTCCTATAGCACTGGCTTGTAGGAGCTCAGGTTCAGTTCATGGATGCCTCAGGACTCGTGCACAAGCCAATCCCTCAATTGTTTCCCTTTGCCTGGCTACCTCATACCTATTGTTGAAGGATATCTTCTCGACACCTTAGCTAGGTTAGTTCTCCTTGTTATAAGCTCTCTTGGTGCCATGTACCTCTCCTTCACAACTCTGTCATAGTTACAATACGATATCCCTTTGATTCTTTGACTGATGCCCCCTCATCCTCTGGACTTCACGTTCCATAACGGCACAGTCACATCTCAACGTTGGTGTATACACAAGTGTACTTCTAGCACTTGGCATAGCACTGGGTAAACAGTAGATGCTCAATGGATATTTGTTAAATAAAAGAATACAACTAAATAAGAAGTAACTATTTCTACTCAAGTAGCTAATTCAGTGCCCTAAGAAAAATTCAGTCTCTTCCCAACAGATTACCTGACAAAGGTCAACCTAAGGTGGTCTAGCATTGCTATAAATCGCCCCCTCTTGTGTTTACTATATAAAGTATATAAAGTACTCTACCGAGAATTAACAGGAGTGAGTGGCTCCTACCTTGAACCAGTTTTTGCCTTGTAAGTTAGTTATTTCCATTCCTACCTGTCTTGATGTACTAAGAGCGGCCAGAGAAGCAGAATGACTTCCTCTACCCTTCTAGCCTCAATGCTTGCCATATGTTTAGGACCTATGCCCCTTCATATCTAGAAAAACTTGCCTTAAATCCCCATTGTAATTCCAGTGCAAAGCTCAATATTGTCCCCAAGATTATTCAAATCCTTCAGGGAGTACCTTTCTTCCAGTCATCTTTGGTTCAATTTCCAGCTTCAGTGAATCTTAGTTCCGCATTCTGCATCTTGAGGTCTTTTTCCTTAGGGTCAACCCAAATCCAGGACAGAGACTGCTTCTCCTTGATTTTCCTAAGGTGACTTGTATGTAAATCATTGAGTGGCTTTAGTTGGAGACATAGGGATATCAGCCAGGTAAACTCTGACTGCAACATAAGGGAGCCAAACTGAAATTTGAATAGTATGTCTTTCTTGCTCTTTAAAAGTCCTGTCCATTTTGGCAGGGCATGGTGGCTCACACCGATAATCCCAGCACTTTGGGAGGCCAAGGCGGGTGGATTACAAGGTCAGGACATCGAGACCATCCTGGCTAACACGGTGAAACCCTGTCTCTACTAAAAATATTTTAAAAAATTAGCTGGGCATGGTGGCACCCATCTGTAGTCCCAGCTATTTGGGAGGCTGAGGCAGGAGAATCGCTTGAACCCGAGAAGCAGAGGTTGCAGTGAGCCAAGATTGCACCACCGCACTCCAGCCTGGCTGACAGAGCCAGACTCTGTCTCAAAAAAAAAATAATAATAAGTCCTGTCCATTTCTGCCAAGTCGGGTTTCAGCTTGATGCTGTATTCTTTCATATGCTTGCTCTCCCCTTTTGCTTTTCTATTTGCTCCCACTGCTAAAGGGACATTCATTTCTTTTCAGAGGAATGTGTCTATTTGGCTCCATGCATCTCATGTCCACTAGGACCCACCTTCCACATTCAATAAGCTTAGCAGTGAATTTTCCTAAACAGGAAGAGTTTATTTGTGGTACATTGGTTTCAATTACACTTTTCTGTCACTTCACTGGATATTTTTTAATGAAATGACAAGGGTCAAGTGAGGACAGCCTTCTAGCAAAAGCCATGGGCAATGAATTGAAAAAACAACATGCTGTGCAAAACACATATGGATGGTGAATTCATTGATCCTGTAAAGAGCTAGATGAGCCTGAGCCTGAGTTAGTGGTGACGGGGGTGAATGATAAGATCAGGAGTGGAACTTGGAGGAATAAGCTGCATTTAGGAAGAGAGCAGAAGAAGGGTAGAGCTAAGGCCATGAGGGCCAGAAGGGAAAACCGGGGAGCAAAGGATGTAGGTGAGGGAGAAGGATGTGAAGAATTGACACTGAAGAAGCAATGAGGTTGACTTTTAGGAGGAGGGTGGTGAAAGGAAGAACCGAGACAAAGGAAGACATCACCAGCTAGGGGAGGTAGGCACTGCCCCTAGTACCGTCCATAAGTATACTCTGTGACCTTGCAGACATAAATCACAATCTTGCTGAACCTCAGGTTCCTTGTGTGTAAAGCGGATTTGAACTAGTTAGTCTCTAATTCCTTTTGCTTTTGAAATCTCCAGTTCTGGGTTTTCTCCAGCTATCTTTAAGCATATGCAGGCATTGAAGCCATTCCACTTAGTGTTTTACAAAGGAAAAATCTGACTGAGGAAAAGAAAAAAAATCACTTTTTGTGTACTGTTTGAAGCTAGCAGCATGCATAGAGTTTATTATGTGAAAATAGCATTTGGGGAGGTTAATTAAAAGTTCTGACATTCAGATCAGGGATTTAGGGCAGGAATGTACAAGTCCAGGGCTCTGGGTAGAATTAGACAGGCATCTAAACACTGAACCTTATTAAGTATATAGTTAGGCATTAGGAGGGGAACCCTTGAAAGCTAATATTCCAAACCCAAGTGCTGGTTGGCTTTGTGCATTTTGTTTGAATTATGACACATTTAATAGGATTTAGCTGCAGAGCCTGTGCTGAACAATCTTGTTTCCTTGGCAATGCAGTCCTCAAGGGGCAAAGGCCATATGGAAAACATGGGTTATTTGGTAATTTAATAAGTGAGATGAAAGGAACAGTACTTTATTCAACGTGCATATTTTTATCCCCTCTGCATACAATGAGGAAGAAAAGGATGAGTGTTAAGTACATAGCATGTACTTAGTAAATGGAAAGTACAGTTATTATCATCAGAAACAATTTTTACACCATGCTTTATACTATAATAGGTGCCCAAACATGTTATGCTCTTTGTCCAAAAACACTCACCAGACAAAATCATTATTCTTGGAGTTCCAGAGGTGTTATGCTTGACTTTGTTTTTCTCCCTGCTTGCTCCCTGTACTTCATCAGCAAGTTTGTTCATTCTGCTTTTGACTCATGCCCCAAATGCATCCTGTCCCGCTTTCCCCCGTGGCACCAGATCCCAGCCTCAGCACCTCCTCCTCTACCCCTTACCTCCCCTATTCTTGCTCCTGACATGCTCATCTTTGTAGGGGGGAGATCCCATAAGGGCCGAGTCAGAAGCCAGAAGCCTCAGCCTATTTCCATATAAATAATGAAATATAATCATAGTAGTTATTAGTTATTCATAGGTGATCTTAATTTCTTCACTAATGCCTCTCAGGTCAGAAGTGTGAACCTGGGGTGACATTATGAAATAAATGACCCTAAGGCAAGACGCTTTAAGCCCTCTGTCACGGCTGCCTGTGTAAGGGCTGCTGGGGGGCGCCTCCGCCTGTGTAAAGGCCGCTGGGGGGGCACCTTGGCTGTGCAGCAGAGCCAGCGCTGGGAAAGTGCCCACCTTTTAGCCAGCTAGGGAAGGAGACGTCCAAAATGGCTGAGACGTCTCCCTCCCCAGAGGAGTTAGGAGAAAACTCCGCTTCTCCAAGCTCTTGTGGCAAGGCCTGATGGCTGTCAGGTAAGCCCGCAGACATCCCGGGGCTTCATCGTCTTTATGTGATGCTGTGCTTCAGAGGTCACTTTCCACTCTCACGTTCTGCATCTGCACGTGGTTCCTTTTTTTCTTAGAAAAGATAATCAGTAAGAGTAATATAAATCTTAATGTCTTTGTTCTTTCATAACAAGTATGGTAAAGTGCTGACCTCATCTAGGCTCCTTACCTCATCTCGGCTAATTCCTGAGCCCCTACCTGTATGACACGTGATGTACTTGACCCTATCACTGCCATGCCCTATTTTACCCTGCCCTCAGTCGCTGACCACCAAAGCCACGCCCTACCTACACCCTACCTACCCTGCCCGCAGATTTGCAACTCAATAAAAGTGAGAGCTTCCAGACACTCAGGGCCACTGCTAGACTTCGCCCTTTGGTTGGCAGTGGACCCCCAGGGCCCAAATTCTCTTTTCTCTATCTCTGTGTCTTGTGTCTTTTATTTCTACAATTTCTTGTCTCCACACCAGCAGAGAGGGGCTCACAGAACCCTGTTGGGCTGCACCCTACACTTCTTCACCCAACATTCAGAGTGATCTTTTGAAGCCATGAATAAAATCACACCATTTCTTGGCTGAAAACCTTCTAGTGTCATCCAACTGTTCCTGACTTAATTTTTTTATTTTTCATTTTTGGTAGAGATGAAGTCTCACTATGTTGTCCAGGCTGGCCTCAAACGATCCTCTCTCCCCTTGCTCCCAAAGTGTTGGGATTGCAGGCATAAGCTAGTGTGCCCATCCAGCTGTGCCTGAATAAAGTTCAGTCTTTGTCTGTGGCTGACAAAACTGGTACCTTGAGGACTCTGCCTAATTCTGACCCTTCTTGCTCTTGGTCACTGAACTTCCTTCAGTTTGAGCTTCCTTCTCCTTTTGGAAATGCTAAGCTTGCCCCCACCATAGTTCCCTTGCACTAGATGTGCCCTTCCCAGCAATTGTCTTCACCCTGGTCTTTGCATGGAAGGCACTTGTTTTATCATCAATTCTCAGTACACCTATCCTTTCCTGGAAGAGTCTAAGCCTGAGGTAATTCTGTCTTATGCACTCATATTTTACTCTACTTCAGTATCTGGTATTTTTGTGTACATGGTTTTATTTTTCCTGTCTCTCACACTAGAACACAAGCTCCGTAAGTGTGGGGACTTTTAATTATATTCTATTTTCCATTAGGAATTCAATACATAAATACTCAGTGGATGAATGCATTAATTTGGTTGAAACCTAGATGGTCAAGGTCATTATATCGCCAAGAAGTAGGTCAGCACAAGAATGAAATCACAGCAATGATTAGGTAAAAATAAAATTCCCAAGCACTGCTACTTTAATTTGTGTTATTTTTTAATATTGATAATTTGTTTCATCATGGGCTAATTTTATTACTATTCATGCATCTTTATGTTTTAGAATTACTCATTTTTTTCTATTTTAAAAACTGTCTAATTTACTCTCAGATAATTAGTCCAGCTCTATGTTTGTACACATTAGGAAAAATTGAAGGCAACCTAGACACCAAACAAATTGTGAACTGTTTAAATAAATTATGGTAAATTATAGAAAGATATATATGATTTCATTTTCATCAGTTTTACTCATATTTCTCTATTTGTAAGGAAATGATGACTATCGTTTACATTCTTTGGTTTTTGGCAGTTTTTCATTTTGAGGGTCTTTTTTCCTAGTTTTTCTACAATGTGTACACACTGCTTTGATATTCAGTAAAAGTAAGTTTTAAAACAAAGTTTTGAAAGAATATAAAATATAAGGACTTGGAATGCCTGAGTGTGAGGAGTTTTGTTTTTTGTTTTTTGTTTTTGTTTTACTTAAAAACACAAAATCCCCGGAGAGATCCAAAATGGCCAATTAGCAACAGCTCAGGAATGTAGCTCCCAGTGAAAGTGCAGAGAACAAGTGGACGCCGCACTTTCCGACGAATTTTCGTTGCCCACAGACCGGGAGATTCCCGGCAGAGGAGCCACACGGGTCGCCAGGGCAACTCTTTTGGCTGGCGCGGCTGTTTTGCCAGTGCCCCAGCGCGGCGCTTCCCGGTGCGGAGTATACAGGACGGACGGGTTCGGCTGGTCCCATCCCCACAAGGAAAACAGCAATTGGAAGCACTGAGGACTGAGAGTTTCACAGCAAGCACAGCGAACCCGGGAAGGTCTGGCTCTGTGGGGAACGGGCATCCGCCAAAGGAAAACTAAGAAACAGAAAAAATTCATCATCAGGCGGAGAGAAATCCAAGATGGCAGCGTAGCAGCAGCTCAGGATTGTAGCTCCCAGGGAAAGCGCAGAGAGTGAGTGGACGCCGCAATTTTAGATGAATTTTTGATGCCCACAAACTGGGAGATTCCCAGCAAAGGAGCCACACGGGTCGCCAGCGTGACTCTTTTGGCCGGCACGGCTGTTTTGCCGGCTTCCTGGCCCGGCGTTTCTCGGTGCGGAGTATACAGGACTGGGTGCCCTTTTAGTCGGGCTCCGCTGGTCCCATCCCCACAAGGAGAACAGCAATTGGAGGTGCTGATGACTGAGAGCAAGCACAGCTGAACCCGGGAAGGCCCAGCTCTGTGGGGAAGGGGCGCCCACCGAAGGAAAACTAAGAAACAGAAAAAACTTCATCACCAACAAGCCAGATGTCCACTCAGAGACCCAATCTGAAAGTCGGCAATTACAAAGATGACAGGTGGATAAATCCACAAAAATGGGAAGAAACCAGTGCAAAAAGGCTGAGAACACCCAAAGTCAGAATGCCTCTCCTCCTACAGGGGATCGCAGCTCCTCATCAGCAAGAGAACAAGGCCTGACGGAGGATGAGTGTGATGTACTCACAGAATCACACTTCAGAAGGTGGATAATAAGAAACTTCTGTGAACTAAAAGAACATATTCTAACCCAATGCAAAGAAACTAAGAACCTTGAAAGAAGATTTAACGAAATGCTAACGAGAATGGACAACTTAGAGAAGAATATAAGTGAATTGATGGAGCTGAAAAACACAACACGAGAACTTCACGAAGCATGCACAAGTTTCAACAGCCGAATTGACCAAGCAGAAGAAAGGATATCAGAGGTCGAAGATCAACT